>JZLH01S0612020.1:3205-15198 GCA_001188425.1 Eucidaris tribuloides
CAGAGATTTTGATTTATAATTAGCTCATCAGTTGGCCTGGAAGCGCAGGGGCGGATATAACTTTTCTGGCAAAGGGGGTTGACACCAGGGGAATACTATCCACTTTTTTGGAAGGAGGGGGGGGGCAAAAGTGAAAAAAATATCAAAAACGTTTCGGCTCGCGCTTTGCGCGCCAAGTTGTGCAATACAACCTCGAAAATTGATTTGAATCTAAGTTTAGTCTTTCCCAATGTTTAAACATAATGGCGTTTTTCTATTTATCCCCTAAATCCCCCCCCCGTTTGATTCGCCGCACTGGGGCCCATTTTCTTTGTTTGCCCCGCGCACCAATAATCTCTAGATACCCACTGTTTCTACGGAATTATTTATCTCGGGGCACACAGAAATAAATGGCTGGTATGTTCATTTATCTTCTTAGTAAACAAAATCCGGACAAATCCTGCCAAGCCAGAGATCTACTTCCAGCTATGTGTCGAGACTGTCCAATATCTTTCAACAGTTAGTTGTAAGGCTTTTTATTTCTCCTAATAAATCACCTGCCCTTTAATCTCCTCAAATCTCAAGATTAAAAAGCGTGTGGTTTTAAAAATTGTTTCTTTAGTGACAGGTACTGAAAGGTAAATTGGTGTTTTGTCAGGGGGGGGGGGGGGGGGGGGGGGGGGCGTTTGCCGTATAAATTTTGTTGAAATTCGAGAATTGTCAATTAGGAGAGAGAATGGTTCATTAACCTTAGGGCACTGGTATTATTGACTTGGGTAACATTAGCGCCTACTGGACTTCATAGACATCTCGGTGCATTTATCCTTCAAGACCTTTTGCAGCCACCTTTATTTCAAAATCTTTCCCCTTCAGTCCCACATGCCTTGCTGATTAAAACCACGCTCACAATACAAAAATATGATTAGCAACCTCTTAAATATTCGAAATCCTTCAGTAGAATATTCAAAAGGGATTTAAAGGGAAGAAAGGCGCCAGCATCTACGAGGCTAAGTCTAAGAAAAATAAAATGACATTGTACTTGTGAGAACTTATGGTACATGGTGACAAACAAGCTCAAATAAGGGGTCTGTGTGATACCACCTCATCAAGGCCCTAATAAATTAGTTAATTTGTGTTTATTACGTCTTTGTAAGCTTTATCAAAAAAAAAATTGCAGAAACAGAAAGGGGAAAGCTTATCACTTCAAACAGTGTCATCAAGTCATTACACGGTGCGGCTTACCCCGTTCGCGTGGCATAGCATTGGTCACGGCAAGGTCAGCTCCCCTGCAATGCACGTGCAATCTGATTGGTTGGCCAAGAACTCAATATTTTCTTAACTTATGCTGTTATGTTTCTGGCCGCCTTCTCCCCTAAAGCTCATATTGTTCAACTTGTAAAATATATCATTATATGTACACGTACAATTATTCGTGTCAAATTGAAATTTCAAGTAATTAATATAAATTGTAAGTGTGTATTTTGTAAACACGCATTACTCATATGGCTACCTCAATTGCTAGAGCTTCTGTGAGTACCTGCGACTGGGCTTGTCCCTCCAGCCTTACCAGGGATCCAGGAGCTGGAGTGTGATGGTGTCGCTGCGCTTACATTCTGTTTGAAATTTGTTATATTTAAATGATACATTATATACAGCGCCTTGAGTACACTGTTGAATTAAATATCCATCTATTTATATCTTATTATTATTATATTATTAATTATTATATTATATTATACTTGTTATTATGTATTAATTATTATTTATTATTATTATTATTGCATTATTACATATTTATATATTAATTATTATATCATTTATTATTCATTATATCATTACTATTATTAACAAACAGCATCTCGTTCATCAACCTTCTCACGTGTACTCCTACAATAATCACACGCGCAAATAATCAGCGGCAAGATTACAGGAATCTTTGATCACACCCGACTTTCAAAATACGCCCTAACATAAATTAATCTGTCGATCTAAGAATACCTAAACAAGTATTCAAGTCTGAAAAGACACCTTTTTTTTAAAAGTTAACATTTGTTAAAAAGTATACCCTCCCCCCCCCCCGATTTTGGCGAATTTTCAATGTAACGCGCGTACATCGCCCGACCGGTGAAAAAAAAAAAAACTTTTTTAGCGTTTTTTTCAACTACTGCGCATGGTGTACACGTCTGTAATGCCTGGCCCCCTGAGAATAATCGTTATCAGTGCTGTAGCACATTTGCATGGGCCAGAACTAACTTATCATGTTCAGATTAACATTTTTTGTTGTGGCGATATTATGAGCATAGTAATTTAATAGTATCTGTCTTGTCGTAATGTGAAAAGTACCAGAGCAGTAATGGGTTTCTAGGATCTCGACTCCATTCCATTTTCGAACAGTAAGAATATTACTCATTTTGAACAGTGGTGTGATTCATGAGCTAAACTTATCTAAGAATTATTGGGGCTCATGTGGTCAACCTCCGTCGTGGTGAGCCGGTACGTGCGCCAACTCATTCTTCGTTCGACTCAGGCGAAAAACAACATCAGAGACTCATGCACTTACTACTTAAGTGTTTCTTCTCACTCCTCTAACAATGGAGTTTCATCAGTCCGCAGTGTGGCTTTAACCCAACTCCAGAACATGCCCTGTTCCAGGCAGGCACGCAGCTAGTGCACGCCGGATGGGATATCAGTCTGCAACTAAATGTAGAAGGTATTACCAAGTCCAAGATATCTGTCCATCGAACACCTACTCCAATTACACCCGCTTACCTGTCATCCTCTTCCAGGAGACTTCACTCCAAATAAGATAGCGTCACGCATGAGATGCTGTTTGCCCAACAGCCCATAACAGAGAGTGGATGTCCATGCGTATCGTAACCTTCGTCGAAAAAAAGACCTCCGTCAAATGGGCGAAGCTTGGAACATCTGCCGCTGACTCGAGCCTGGAATGCGGCGGCTACTGAGGTCAATGAGTCACAATTTGTTAACATCTACAAACCACCTCTGCTTCAGTACTCCACTTGATCACCTTCAGTTTTTTTCCCACTCCTTGTATTCTATGCCGGTGGACTCAACTGCCGCGTACACACCTGGGGCTATTCTTCATCTAATCCAGATGGCAACACCTAAGAAGACTGGGCATTCAGCCGCTGCATGCACCTTCTGTTGATCCCAAGCAACCAGATAGCTTTCCAATCCGTCGCTGAACCCTACCCCACCCAGACTAGCCTTTGTCCAAGCTGGTTGGCTCAGCCCCTTCATCCGCATCATTCTTCGACACTTCTAATCACAACACGGCCTTGCTTATTCACGATCAGAAAGTGCCAATCTCACTCAATTACTTCCCGCCAAGCCCGTTAAGAGCGTGGAACTTCGCAAGGCCGACTGACGCGATTTGAAAGTCTTGTGGATGCAGGTGTTTGACAATCTCGCGCCTCAACTGCCAATGTGGATCATGCTATACTCGCCTGTCTGTGACGCTTCTTCATAAGGCAGCGAAAGCCACCATCCCCCGTGGCTACCGTAAGTGCACATTCCAGCTCTGGGACCGAATGAATACACTGCCCCTATATGAAGACTTCTTACTCACCCACCCTGAAGAGGAAGAGGCAGCTGGTAAGGCAATCCGCACTTAGACGCACGAATGTTTAGACCGGAAACCAGAGAGCAGCTGGGCAGAGACCTGGTGAATGTATCGACTTCTCTACACTCTAGCAGGCTAGCCTGGAAAACCTTCCAATCCGTGCTGACAGGCAGAAGCGCAAAAACGCAAACGATGCCCTGTGTTCTGCAAACGCGCATTGCCAGGCAAATTGTGGATAGTGGGAGATTCAATAGGCGCAAGCAGGAACACTCACTCCCACATTAACAAGGAACATCTTGCCATGTGGCGAGCTCCTGGTGTTGATGCTTGCCTGCTCATACTCCTTTCACACATTCAAGAGTCTCTACTAGCCATGCCGTCAGCTCATAGAGTGAAAGGCCTCAGGGTCCCAGACAACATACCCCCAGATTCCCTCATTCACTGCGGCCCACGAATGTCTGGAATGGCTTAGGGGTTCTTTCTCAAAACTGTCCTCTTGAACACTGACTGTTCAAGATGCTGGCGGTAAGGCACCAGTCGTCGCCATACCCAAACCCAACAAGCCAACGACGATCCGAAGAAACTATTCGGCCATCTCGCTCCTGTGGCCGTCCATTCAACGCTCACTGGAAAAGACGCCTCCTACCGTTTGGAACGTGTGTATCGACCCTCAGTTACCTGATGAGCTAAGCTGGTTTCCGTCGTGGTAGACACTGTCCACCGAATCGTCAATCTTACTGATGGATATTGAGGCGCTTTTGCAAAAGGGGCGACTCAAAGGCGGGCGGTGATCTTGGTTGACGCTTACACCGCACATATGATACAGTTTTGGCGTCAGCGCTTACTCTGAGCTCTACGCGTCATCCCTGACCGCCACCGTTGTGCGATTCATCTGCATTATATCATCTCCTAACCGCAGTTTAATCCCTCAAGACAAGTGATGAAGGTTCAGCTCGAATGGCCCCGACTTAAGAACCGGTCCCCCCAAAAGGTTCCGAAACTCCCATAGGCAAGCACAACCACACTTTTTCTTGGCTCCCGACACATATCTCACCATCCTACACCAGTGATCTCCGCTCACTACTCAATTATCGCAAGTACATACCAGATGACCGCGCACTTCCTGTACTCCGACAACACAGCTGGAAGACTGTATGAGACCACTCTATCTCAGATATGATGCCTCTGCGCTGCGTATTCTGACGGAAATTGGAGACTAAGCTGAGTTCCAACAAAAAACTAACTGCAACAACCGTTCACCCTTAACACAAAGGAGGCCATCGCCAGCTTACAGTCAACTTGATGGCTCAATCACTCCTTGTAACAGTACCGCCCACCTACCTTGGGGATAAAATAGACACGACAACTCACCTTCAGACAACACATCGAGGCAGCTGCGTGTAAAGTGCATCAAGGAATAATCTTCTTGGCGCTCGTCTTGCTGGTTCCTCTGGGGAGCTCAGACAAGTACTCTCCGAACAGGGCCCTGCACCTCGCCTATATTGCTGGCAGAATAATTGCTGCTTCCAGCATGGTGCAGGAGACGCATGCTAAAAAATGGATCTACCTCATGACACGATGAGATTAGTGACTGGATCCTACGACCAACAACGCGCAGTGCAGTACTCCCTGTCCTCTCTGGATTGCTCCCTGCTCTTCGCAGCAACACGACAGGTCAGCCCTCGTCAAGAAGTCACTCCAAGACACTTCTCACCTCCTGCATGCCCGCACTTTTAACAGCTCAAAACCTGCCGCCAACCTCTACGATCTCGTCCGGCCGTTCAGCCACACCTACCTCCTAGACTCCGACTTCAAGCGCTTATGGAGCAATGAAACAGTGATTGCTAGACGCGGAGAAACCTTGCCCAGCGAGGATGCCTTTCCTGAAACTGAAACTCCCACCAGAGCCGGTCTTGCCACAAAGAGTGGTTACTCTGAACCGACTGCGTACGCGGAGTTTGGCCGTGTTCAACGCTCAGTATGTACAACTGGGCCTCCGACCTTCAACAGCATGCCTGTGGGCTCCTCGACAGGACGTCGGAACACATTATGTCCGAATCGCACCCTGCTTGGTCCCACACTGGGGCCCTACCATTGACGCTCACAACGCCAAGCCTTTGGCCACCAATGAATCTGGACATACCGGCAACTTAGGATTATTTAGTCAGAATTGCCTCATACGCAAAGAAGAAGAAGAAGAATTATTTTTTATATAAAATGTATGTGAAATATATAATAATATAATAGTAGTAGTAGTAGTAGTGAGTAGTAAGTAGTAATAATAATAATAATAATAATAATTAAATAATAATAATAATAATATAATAATTATTATATATTATTTACATTATACAATATTTATATGTGAATACTGCCAAATTTTCTAGCAAAGGTGTAAGTGATACGTACCTGTTAGATTATGTGCTAGAGATACATAGCAATGTTGCGGCACAAATTGTTGGCATGGCGACTAATTTTGAGGATTGTGAAATCCGCTGACCTGACAGCACCAAATTGTGGCCACCCGGACAACATTGGTCGTCGCGCCAATTTTTTGACCCGAAGTTGACGTACGAACTGTCGCCAGCTATAATCAAAGCACATAAATTGTTTTGTGGGTATGTAGTGATGTGAGTGTGTTTGCTGTATCTGTGTCTGTGGATGTCTTTCTGTGTGTTTCTGTGTAATTGGTCTGTACATTATCGTATGTGTCTGTGTGTTGGTAGTGTGTTCGTGGGTATAATGGATTTCATGTGTTTTCGTGACTGGCGACAATTTTTTGACGGCTACGACAATTTTGTGCCGTTAGGTCTGTTTTCATGATCACAAATGTCCGTCAGGTATGGCAAAAAATGGAAATCCTCCAGGCGTCACAAATTGCGGCCGGCGACATCTGTGCCGATTTTGCAAACCTACGCACACACATCTGAAAATATTTATCGTTGCCTGAGATACTGCAAAACTCAGTTTATAATGTTGCAAATCACAGTAAGATTTCAAGAAAGCGATAATTATTTTTATTTTGCATATGTTATCACATGTATTTATATTTATCGTTCCATTTAATATTTATCTGAAGTGCTTTGATCCCGACGATTGCTTTGTACAACAAGACGAGTGCTGTTTCCAAACGTGTTCCACAATGGAGAAACGAGGTTTGCTGGTAACGGATGGGCCCCTGAGACGTTCGAGATCAACAGACAAGATCGTCGTCGGCGTAAAACTTTGTACGTCTGGTGTCAGAGGGCATTCATTTGGAAATTGTTCATTCAAATGATGTCAATAAAATACGCATATCAATAAAAAAAAATAATTGACACCTGTCTGAGATTTTGTTTATTTTTGATACTCGACGTGGCCCTTTCCTAAAGTATTGTATTATTAGCCCATTTCCAGACTTAATCTTGAGATATTGTTTTTTCCAGTGCATTTACCTTTGGGACATTTTAACGCTCTTACATTTTACCCCTCTGACATATTACCTTGACATTAATTACCTCTGGCTTTTTTTAGCTCTGACATTTTTACAGCTCTGATATTTATTACCCTGACATTATTACCCCTACATATTTACATATACATTTTACCTCTGATATTATTACTGCTGGACATTATACCCCTGACATTTTACCTCTGACATATGACCTCTGACCATGTATTACTGCTGACATTATTACCTCTGAGCATTTACTGCTGACATGTTTACCTCTGACATTATTAGCCTCTGACTTTTCCCCGCAGCCGATTTCCTTCGTCAGAGGTAGTCGTCACGTAATGCTGTTCAAATAAGTTGCGCAGGCAACACACGTCAGGCACACACACAACACCACACACACCACACACACACAACCCACAAGCACTACACAACACACACACACACACACACACACACCACCATACCTCACACACATGCATCCTTTCACAACCAAACACTTACCTCCACACTATAGCCTACGTACACACGCATTACATCACCTCGCACCAACACACACACATACATACATACGTACATAGACATACACGCTGTGCCGCACACATCGGCAGAATCAGCCACACCACACCAGACTACACGCCACGCGCAATATCAATTTTTTTCTTTAATCGGGTGTCGTAAGAAAAATCATAAAGTATAATTTTATATTCTATTATTTAGGCAGTACATTTAAGAACATTGTTGATAAAATGTTGGTGGAGTAGAGGGCGGAGCGCCTCTGAAGTTAGTATTTGGGGTTTTAAAAGGCAATTTGCGCCTCTGATAACACTCGTGTCGTGTAAATGGAACATGTCAACAATAAGAAGCTCTCGTATAAGTTCATTTTGACATTAATACCATTAACTGCTTAATTGGTTTACAATCTTTTTTCTCGGAGAAGTATGGAGGGGGTGATTTGTGGCAGGCATTACTCCCTTCGCGAAAGTGGGAATCTACCGTATCTGCCCAGGATTACACTAGTGTCCATTGCAAACGTCCTTGTTAGACAACCACAACAGCCGTTAGAGCAGAAATTATTTTGGGATAGACATATGTATCACTACGTTAATAATAGGTGACGCGATGACGATAATGATGGTTAATTTAATGAATAGAGGTATAATAATGCTATAGATAATAATGAATATGATAATAATAAATATAATCATCATCATTCATCATCATCAATCTCGTTTCATTATATCATCAATACATCATCATCATCACCTCATCACAAGAAAAGTAATATATGATTTAAAAACAAATTTCGTGATACCTGGGGGGGGAGATTGTACTTGTCCATACCTCACTCTTGTGAGCAGCGGGGTGCATACCCCTCCCCAGTTTACAGCATAGATCCTTGTCCGTGTGCTACGCAAATCGGGTGCTGAACAATCTGTGCGCGACTAGTTCTTCCATAAGCGCTTGTGTTATAGCTGCTTATGTGGCACATAGCAACTGAGGCAACAAATTAGTCTTGGCTTAAGGCACCTTAAATTTGAGTGCAACATAAAGTCTGTGCCTGCAAATACCCCCCCCCCCATACCACCCAGCGTTGTTACGCTTGTTACAGACAAAGAGAAAGGAAACAAGATTGTCGATCCCAGGAGAAGGCATTTTTATAGCAAAAAAAAAAACCGGCAAAACAAATACATGTGTGTAGGTGTAGCGCTGTGGGCTGACAGGAGAACAATTTTGAAATTACTGGGGGGGGCAAATGCAGCCCTAGAACGGCGTAACCTTCATACCAAATTTGCAACCGCTAAGTGGCGTGGCCTCCAGCGAATAACTATTCTGATACGGTTTAATGGCGTAAACAGTGCCGGATAACAGTGAAAATATTAATGTGATACCTAGACACCCAATGTCCTCAGTCTAAACGCATTGACATTGCACAACTCGAGAAGGTTCCTCAGTACGTAATGAATATTTTCCCTATTAACAGCGGGAGATGTTGAATCTAGCTTCTCAAGATTTAGCATCCCTAAACCGGTGCAATCTTTATAGACAAATATTAGTACACCTCAAATTGTGTGACATGTGCAGGAAGGGCTACCCTAAGTGGGTGATCTGCCGGCGAATGTGGCTTCAAGGCAACGTCCTTTTCCCATTAAGACGTTGACACGTACAATGCTTAAATGGACCATTTTGACGCTTTTTCTGGACGCGTGAACGTAGCATCAAACTGTGTGGAGTAGTGGCGGGCCGGTGGCTTTTAGGATTTCGGCATGAACAAACACGATTTGCCTCGGATGAACACTCCCCCTTCCCACCTCCTCCTGAATAATCCTGTGTACAGTATGGATGGCCGCAAAACTCCGTATTTTTTTTTTTATTTATTTTTTAGAAATACTAAATATAGGGGCACAAATCGCTCTTTATGCCCTTTAAAGTAAAGGTTGGTGTTGAGTTTGGTCTTTGGGCTTCCCCCCTCGAAAAGTATGTACAGTGTTTTTGGTGTCTTTACCACCAACGCACTAACCAAGTTCATCGCAGGGCTAAATGATACCAGATAACTGACAACTTGACCAAAACGACCCCCAGCACACATACAGATCACACAGACCTGCACACATACGCACACACATACAACACGAGCACAACCACACACACACACCACACCGGCCCACACACACAGCACGCAGACGCATTACACACACCTACATAAGTATCACATACATCACACAGAGCACCACACATACGCACACACAACACAAACATACCACACATCACACACATACACACACACACATGCACCCACATCAGCACGCACACACACACGGGGCGACACACACACACACACACACACACACACACACACAAACGCACACGCACACACAGCACACACATGGTGGAGGTGTCGTGTGGGTATAGTGGAAAGTGTCTCTGCCTTCGCGCAACAGGCTACGTTTGATCCACGGAACAGAGCGTTTCTTTTTCGTTCTTGCAGTGGGACAATTTATTCCAATTTGCTGCTCCGCCCAAGATATATAACCGGGCGAGTCTGGCATCTGTGGTAGAGCGTGCCGCTTCTGGTGCCGGATAAGTCGCGGGTTCGAGGCGAGCGCACGCATGGTCATACCAAAGTACTTTAAAAAATGGTACCTCTGCTTTCTAGTGCCAGGCGCTTCGCATCTACGAATAGAGAGGTAATAATAACATTTATGTTATTGCTTGCCGCGCTGGTAGAGCAGTCTTTGTGACTGACATGTGGCTGCCTGGGTAAATAAGACGTTTATTATTTATTATTCATACCTACTCGCCGGGCCATCTGGCGAAGCCAGCAAGTGCTCAGTACTACCTTGGTGATAAACCTTATTATAACTGCATTAACATTTACATTTGCACTAGACACTATGGAAATCGTTTAGTAAATTGCATCTTTGCGTTTATTGTATATTGGATGCCCAAGTTAATAAAATAGAAAAATCATCGTCAATTAAAAGAAAAAAAAATCAAATATATAACAATGGCACATATATAACAATGTTCCCATAACGCATGATTTTGTCAGCAATAGCCAACTTTCGCAATAAAAACGTACCCGTAATTTTACCACTGATGTTGACAAAATAGAAATAAATATTCAATAGAATGTTTATTCTAACTACGTAATTTAATACCCAAACTTTAAACAGACTTCAATTCACAACTCATCCAATTATTCCTACAAGCATAGACTACCAGGTGCGAAGACCGTATATAGTTATATAAAACCAGTAATTTTAGTAGTCCCAACGGTTCACATTAATTAAATACCCTCAAAAAAAGTTTGGAAATCTGAGTTTGATGGGTTATATCATCTGTTTCTAGTAACATCAATGCATAGTTTGGTATGCATCGGAAAGATTTATTGTAATTTTCTTTAAATGATCTACTTGTTATGTATATGCCTCAGGGAAAGGGCAGTGTCTTAAAATGTGGTGCAAAGTGTAATATTGAAAAGCTTGCAAAATGACCCACGGTCGTAAGTCACCCAATTTTTGTTGTAGAAAATTAAGTTCTGAAGTTGTTCAATGTCTCTTGTTGTATGCACTCCTTATGTGAACATTGAAAGGGATTGGACATGGATTGGAAAGAAAATCTAGCACAAGTAAGGAAAACAACAACAACACACAAGTGAAACGACACAACCAAATAAACAAACAGTTTGCGCATCTTAAAAACTTTTGATATAAGGCTTTAAATCTCAAGACATTTAATCTCACCACATTACACAACATAGTCAATTAAGAAATAGCATGGGGAAACGGTGCCAGGCGGTGGTGCGGGTACGTGGGTCGTCCACCTGATACTGAACCCTGATCATCATATTAAAATCAATGAACATTGATGAAATCAAAGATCCATGGGAAGATAAACACGAAAAAAATCCATGCAAATCAAGCCCCTGACACTTTTTTAATTACTTTTTTGTGTTAATGTGGTGAGATTAAATGTCTGTGAGGTTAAATGCCTTATATCCAGTTTTTAAATGCCCATAACTGTTTGTTTATTTGGTTGTTTCACTTGTTGTTGTTGTTGTTTTCTTACTTGTGTAGATGTTTCTTTCAATCCATGTCCAATCCATGTCAATGTTCACATAAGAGTGTATAACAACCAAGAGACATTGAACAACTCAGCTAAGTTTTTACAACAAAAATTGGGTGACTTACCGAACTTTGGTCATTTTGCAGCTTTTCAATTTACACTTTGCACCACATTTTAAGACACTGCCCTTTCCCTGATGGCATAATCATAACAAGTAGGGTATCATTGTAAAGAAAATTAAATAATCTTTCCGATGATACCAAACTTGCATTGATTGTTACTACGAAACAGATGATATAACCCATCAAACTCAGATTTCCAAACTTTTTTTGAGGAGTTTATTACCTACTGGAGAATAGTAGCCTAACGGATGGCGATTGTTCTCGTCAATACCACCAATCAATACCACCTCCCAGCGTCTGGGAGGTC
>JZLH01S0612066.1:0-11872 GCA_001188425.1 Eucidaris tribuloides
GCTCAGGAGCAAATTTTAAAAAAATCCGTGACGTCAAACGTGCACGTGCCGTTCCAAAATGGTCCGATCAGCCGTTAGCCAAAGGTCGCGCAGGGGATAGCCGATTGACCAATCAGAGCGCTCCGCTCGTCTTGCTACGGTGCACAGTAACCACGATTCACATTTTGAGCAAAATTGAAACTCACAGAAAGAACAACATTCTGGTAACATGTCGTTATTAGTTTTTCTCATAAAACAACAAATTCATGACGTATGGATCTCAGACTTTCAACACACCATTTGTAAGTACTAAACTACCGTTTGGTATTGATAATGAAGGGAAGTAATGGACTTGCAAATCCCTAACCCAATCTTTAAACATGAAAGATACAGTTAACAGTGCACAATATACTGAAGTCGCTGTAAAAATATGTGATGAATATGTAGATAAAATACAGCAGTTTCAAAATTCTACTGTCATTGATTGGTGATCCTTTCTTTCAGAATGTCATCCTGGAGTTAGTGAATGTAACCGGTGGAGGAGTGATAGGAGCTCAGTCTCAAGCCAGCATCATCATCGAGGCCAACGATGACCCACATGGCTTGGTGCAGTTCACGTACGTCGATAATCTCGTCTGGGAAATCCCATCGGGAAATAATGTTGCTGGGATCAGAGTTGAAAGGAGGTAAGTCATAAGGAAAGATTTTGAGATACTAAGTAGTCGTATTTGTGTAATGCAGGGTTGTCACTTTTTTTCAAAAAATGATTTCACTGTAAATGCATCTACACAAATTCTTAATACAACTGCCTGAAGTATTGACACTCGTTGGAAAGTATGGTAGTGTTTTTTACCACATGACATACAAAATCAAAGCCAAGTATTTCCATTTCTAAGCATTACTACTCTTTTTTTAACCAATATCTCATAATATTTGTTCCATTGTCCCTCTTCAGTTGGATTTATTTTAATTTTCGTAGTCTATCGTACCTGTATTCACGCATTAGAACTTTAGGTTATTAAACGTAAGAGAAGAGAACTATATGTAACAGTTCAATTCTCATCAAACTTAACTTTTAGAGAAACCCCTTTGATAATCTATCTGCTAGACCATACCTATGGAACAAATTGCCAAAATAAATGAAAGTGACTACATCCATACTCAATTTAAGTCTGTTTCGAAAAATTACCTCTTGAAAACTGCTTTTAAACTTTAAATCTCTCTGTATTCTTTGTAAGTGTGTTATGTTTCCCGTGTAATTTTATATGTGCACCATGAACACCTATTATGGTGGATTATGGCTCATAAAATGTCATTATTGTTATAATTATTAGCATGACGTATATGCCAAGAATACAATATGTAATACAATAACTATTTAAATCATATGACAGTGGCGGAAACTTCGGTACATTGGAAGTGACGTACAGCACGGAGACCCTGGACGTCATAGAGGAGGCAATCCGCGACGGCCAGACGATTCTCTCTTACTACCAGTCGCCAATAGAGGGCAGTCTACAGGTCACCAAGACACAGTTTGACGTGAGTCGCAGCTCCGACCCTCTTGGAGCCTGCGCTGAGACCTGCCTCAGGGAACAGGCCTGCGGTGCCTTTGAGTACACCACGATGAACCTGACGACGCTGTGCCTGTTCACGGTGTCCACGGGGTCAGAGGGCGTGGACCCCAACACCGGGTTGATGCTGTACATCAAGGATAGTATAAAGGTAAAGACTATGTGTGAGCTGTCACCACAAATCGATCAATAAGTCGCAATGGAAGTTTTCCTGTAAATGCGGTACTTGGTTGAGATGGGTTGCAAAAGTTGATTCTGGAATTGATATTTGTTAAAGGTACATACACTCATCTTTTATCTGTCCAAATTTTGAGGACCATACGTGATTCAGAAGTATGATTTTACTTGGATTGAACTTCGACCACGTTTTTGTGGGAGTTTGAAAATATGGCTGAATTTGACCTTCACGTCGCATGATTAACTATAATGTAACACTTAATACAATTGGTGGTTTTTCAACATTGTCAAGTCCCCTAGTAATGATATTGGTAACACTGCAAAGCTACTTTTTATGAACTTTACATTGATGGTGATTTAAGAGCCGGAAAGGATTGTCTAATCCATAGTTTTCTTTTGGAAAGTGATTAGTTTTACCAAGCTTTTAATGAAAAAGTTGTCAAAGGCCTTCTGTTTCGCATGAATGAGCTTTATCTTTGCTGCTGTTTTTCTCCATTTTCTTGATAATGGCTCGGGTGATAGTGCAAATTTGTGAGCATGATTTAAATGGGTTTGCGTCATCCATCTTAGACAAATTATACTCATTTTAAAGCTTAAAATCTTGACTTTAAGACTGTATGAAACACTTAATTTCTTATTTTCCGGCTTATGGTGCATTTTGTGGTGACAGGTCACATATGTAACCCACTGTGGACCTGTTTGGTTTTGAGTACGTAACATGCACCAAAGCTGTGTTGCTTCTAGAGCACAAAAAAAGATGATGCGTAACCCACTTTTTCCACTTAGTCTGGGAGCTAGCTACTTCTCAATTTACCTCATCGAGCCCAAAAGATTTGACCCCTCAAAATTACTGAAACTATCTATGTGAATGAAAAAAGATATGTCAGCTGGACACCAGTGGTCGGGTTTGGTCCCTAGACCGAATTTAAGGGGGTTCATTTACCTAGTCCCACACATAGATTAGTGGGTATGTTTGGCATCTTCGTGACCTGTATACTGCATGCGTGCGACGCGGTGCGCATTTTGTCTGTATGCGCGCGCGTAATCAATGATGTTAATACATAACATTGCGCAATGAAATGAAATTACGCGCGCGCATACAGACAAAATGCGCACCACGTCGCACGCATGCAGTGCAGGTCACGAATTAAGATGCCAAACATACCCACTAATCTATGTGTGGGACTAGGTAAATGAACCCCCTTAAATTCGATCTAGGGACCAAACCCGACCACGGGTGTCCAGCTGACATATCTTTTTTTATTCACATAGATAGTCTAAGTAATTTTGAGGGGTCAAATCTTTTGGGCTCGATGGGGTAAATTGAGAAGTAGCAGGCTCTCGCCCTAACTGTTCTTGAACTAAAGAAATGCATAGATTAAGTTGCTCATCTTTTGTTATAGTCTTGGAAGCCCCCCAGCTATGGAGGACAAAGTGATGTCTCATTCCCAAAACCAAATAGGTCTATAATGCCTCCCTTCCCATGACAAAAGGGCATAACTGACCTTTTTTTTCCCCAAAATTGAGTTATATAGCGTAGGGGAATCAGTACATCATGTTAAACATGCAGAACACAAAAAAATATTAATTAGAAGTGTCCCTTTGTTTCATAATCCGCTTGTTAAAAGGACACTGAATAGGGCTTTACATGTTGGAACAAAATACATTTTGCTCAATATCTCCAAAAGATGAAAATGTCAGTTATGCCCTTTTGTCATGGGGAGGGGGGGGGGGGCAGTATACAGTACAACTTTGAAATTTTGGCAAATGAGATATCTATGTCAGTGAAAAGCCTGTCGTCTAACTTACATAATGATACCAAATTTGACTATATCTAATCGTTTGCCACAAAGTTAAGATAATTTATGTACTTCAAGGTTTTGAGAACTGAGCCATTGCATTTTCAAGAAAAACCAGTTATGGGTATCAGAATTTTCTTTCATAGTTCTGGAGAAAGTAAAATACAAATTATGACGTACTTTAATACTTTTTTTTGTGAAAACTGTGAAGGATACTACAGATATCCTTTTAAAAAATGCCCTGAAAAATCATGCACTCTGAAACACTTTTCTTTGTTTATAATTGGAGGAAACTGAAACAAAAATGGGGGATCTTTTGGCTGTAGGGAATGTACAGAGTGATATCTACTCTCCCTTATAATTCAAAACTCACAAAACATTATTGTAAACAATTTTCTTTCCTTCTTTTTTCTGAGTCATTAAAAATAGAAAGATCAAGCATTTGCTCTCTTTTATCATCAATTTGATAAAACAGAGATGAACACAAGCCTGCTCGGCACTTTTCTGTATGTTTGATGGTGTTTTCTGATATCTGGAACAACCATTTGTTACCATTTACCATTACCATTTGTTGTGAAAGATTGATGAACAAATTTGTTTTATCGACCAAAATTATACTTGGGCTTTAATACCATGCATTATTTGAATTCTGTCCACCCATCAGACCCAAGCCTTGTATGCCAGCCAAGCCATCTCGGGAGTGGACTATGTGCCCATCGTAGGTGAAACCTTCCTGATTGGGGACGGGGAATCATTCGGGTTTGCCAACGTCACCATCCTGGATGACACTTTGCCTGAACAAGATGAATCATTTGGGGTAAGTTTACAGGGACACTTGTGACGTTGAGTGGGTTATCATCATCGTCCTCCTTTTCCTCATCTTCTTTGTCCTCTCCTCTTCCTCCTCTTCCTCCTCCTCTTCCTCGTCCTCTTCCTCTTCCTCCTCCTCTTCCTCTTCCTCCTCTTCTTCCTCTTCCTTCCTTCCTCCTATTTCCTCATCATCATCATCCTCTTCCTCCTGCTCTTCCTCCTCTTCTTCCTCTTCCTCCTCTTCTTCCTCTTCCTTCCTTCCTCCTAATCCCTCAACTTCCTCCCCTTCTTCCTCCTCTTCCTCCTCCTCTTCCTCATCTACCTCCTCTTCATCTTCCTCATCATCCTCTTCCTCCTCTTCCTCCTGCTCTTCTTTCTCTTCTTCTTCTTCCTCTTCTTCCTCCTCTTCCTCTTCTTCCTCTTCTTCCTCTTCTTCTTCCTCCTCATTGTCTTCCTCCTCCTCTTCCTCCTCCTCTTCCTCATCTACCTCCTCCTCCTCCTTCCTCCTCTTCCTCCTTTACCTCCTCCTCCTCTCCTTTACCTCCTACTCCTCTCCCTCCTGTTGTTCTTCCTCCTCCTCTTCCTCGTGCTCTTCCTCCTGCTCTTCCTCCTCCTCCTCATCTTTCTCCTCATGTACCTCCTCCTCTTCCTCCTTTACCTCCTCCTCCTCTCCATCCTGCTCTTCCTCCTGCTCTTCCTTCTTCTCTTTCTCCTCCTCTTCCTGCTCCTCTTGCTCCTCTTTGACTTCCTTGCCTGAACAAGACAAATCATTTGGGGGTGAGTATACAGAGACCATTGTGACATTGACACAACCATCATAGAAAGATGACTACCATGTTTCTTTCAAAAGTAAGGCTAGTGGAAATACATTAGGCATATATTGTTATCATGATTGGTGTATAGACTTGATAAATTATGTATTGATGCCAAAAATCAGTGTGGATTTATAAATTCCAAAATAATCTCAAACATGAGAAATGATTGTATGGAATGACTCTCCTCAATCATATCATTTGTGTCTCTTAAACAAGTCTTATACTTGTAGAGTACATGAGAATAAGAACATAATTTTGTATTTGTGTAAAAAAATTGAGATGAAGTTTTAAAACTGAATTACCCCTTACTCCTATTGCTCCTATTTCTGCTCATTGTCTTCATCCTCCTACCTGTATTATTCATCTTTCTTGTCTTCTTTTTTCTCCTTCATCTTCTTCTCTCCTATGTGCTTGCCTGTGCTCTCCTATGCCTGCTTGCACACTTTCTGTGCTGACCCCTACTTTTCATTGCTACACCTTCCCATCATTATCATCATCATCATCCTCCTCTTCATCCTCCTTTTCCTCCTCCTCTTCCTCCTCCTCTTCTTATTCCTCCTTCTCTTCTTCCTCTTTCTCCGTCTCTTCTTCCTCTTTCCCCTTCTTTTCTTCTTCCTCTTCCTCCCCTCCTATGTCTTCACATCTTCTAATTCTTCCTCCTCTTCTCCCGTCTTCTCCTCTTCATACTTCTCAGCTCTGCTCTTCTTCCAAGTGCAGCTACTGCTTCAGTGTAACTATTATAACTGTTATTCTCAACATGTATATTAATATTCCCATCCCACAGCTCACACTTCAATCAGTGAGGGTACTCTACGACAATCCCCTCCCCATCAACCTGCCCACACTGGGTGACCGTCAAAACACCAGGGTGACCATCGAAAACAACGATGATGCTAACGGCATCTGGAGATTGTATAGCAACAGTCCAGAGGCCACTGACGGCGGCCAACGTCTATCTGTGGAGGAACAGCCAGGCTTGAGTGTCAGTGTTGAGCTGATAGTGGAAAGAGGAGGTAAGATAGAAACTTAAAACTGTGATTGCCTGCCATAATACAACTAAAAGTTGGATGAAGAGAGTCTCAGACATCGGCTAAATCATGAAATATATTAAAAATATTTTCAAGAAACCTGTTCATCCTTGTGTAATCAGGGTTCGGCAGTAGCACTTGCCCACTGCCTGGGGCAAGTTAATTTTGCATTTGGGCCAGTGAAAATTAAAAGAGATAAAGACATGTTTATTTCAATTCATTTTTCATTTTTGTTTAAATCTCAATTGAGTAGTATCTATAAACACACTTTTAACAAAAAGAACATCTCTAAATCAACACAATTAACAACCATTTTCTTCTCTTGGGTGAGTAAAAATTTTGTTTGGGCAACTTAATGAATGAAAACAAAATGTTTGCTTGCCCGATCCAGCAAATTGCCAAAAAGGTTAGTGTGGAGCCTTGGTGTAATACATGTTTATTTTGTAGTTACCATGCCTATCCTCAATTATTCTTTCCCAGGTGGCAACATTGGTGAGGTAACAGTAGCATGGAGGATAGCTGGTGGCACAGCAACCAGTGGTGTGGATTACTCAGCCAGTGGAGGCACGCTTACATTTGTGTCGGGACAAGTTAGACAAGGTTAGCATTTACTAATGTTGGCACAATTGAGTCACTTAGAAACCTGTCAAGAATTATTCTATAATTTGTTTGGTTTTAACTTTCACTCTGAAATTACCAATGTTCATTTGTATCAACCTGCCTTAAAGGGAACTGTCAAGATTGGAAGTAGTCCTCAATTTAGGACACACTGCTCCCTAGAATCAGGTATACTGTTTGAAGTTTCTGCTGTGAAAACTTCATCACATATTTCCTCCTTGTTGTACAATAATTATCAGAAAATATTGTGACGGTGTAATTTGTTGCGTAGGTTTATGTGGGATTAATTTCTATCAGGGCCAGAGATTAATTGAACACTGATAAATTAATGCTTGTTTCTCCTCAAGTAAACAAATTCCAGACAAAATTCTACTAGCCTTAATGTACATTCTAGCATTCTTGTGCATGTATATGTTGGTATATGTTTTAACTCATTTGGTTCTTGTAGCATTTTTTACTTCTCCCAAACATGTCACCACCCTTTAATCTTCAGTTGTTGACATAGCATTGAAAATTACTATGTTGGCATGTTTACTTGTCATGGTATAGTGATGATTTCATTTTACATCACAATCTTTTTTTGATCCTGTGTAAGGTTATTAAGGTCATGTTGATTTTGTTTCAGTACAAACATACTTCATCTTACTCTACTGTACCATTTATATGTCAGTTATCAATGTTGGAATCTTCAGTTGTTGACATAGCATTGAAAATTACTATGTTGGCATGTTTACTTGTCATGGTATAGTGATGATTTCATTTTACATCACAATCTTTTTTTGATCCTGTGTAAGGTTATTAAGGTCATGATGATTTTGTTTCAGTACAAGCATACTTCATCTTACTCTACTGTACCATTTATATTTCAGTTATCAATGTTGGAATCCGTGACGACGACATTCCCGAGATTGACGAGACGATAACGGCGGAGTTGTACAACCCAGGAGGGGGCAGCATCCTGGGGCCTCAGAGCAACGTTACCCTTACCATCTTGGCTAATGACTTTGTGGCTGGCATTCTGAGATTCTCCACTTCTTCATACATCATCAGTGAAGGTAAGTGAAATAGATTCATTCTTAAAGGGCAATCCTCACATTTCACAATACATGCCCTCTCATTCGGTTCAAATTGGACATTCGATTTAGCATGTTGCTTTCTGGGATATGGGTCGTCAACATCGATTCGTAGACAAATAATGTGTACATGGTTGGGTGCGCTTGAAATTGAGTTTCCATTTATTTTGTCAACAAACTGCAAGATATCACGTCATGCATGCACAGGATTTGCAAATACTAGTAGTGTATTGCGTTTGGTTAAATATTTTTCAATTGGTCAACTTTCCGTGAAAATCACGTGTAGCATCCGCTATGCGCAGAAATGCATCTTAGAAACAGCTGTTGTCGACCTAGGATTGTTAAAATAAGCCTCTTGTGGTATGTGAGTTGGTGGTAGATAGGTAAGTCCCATATAGTAGTAAACTTGTGAAAATGCAAATAAATTCATCAATATTTGTTGTATTTCATGCTGTAGAACTACTTTTGATTTGCTGCATTTTCTTTCATATTGATGCTTTCAGGAGAATCTTTCAATGTGACAGTGGACCGATCATCACCAGGCTTGGGCATTGTGACAGTGGACTGGTATATTCAGAGTCCCCTGGGGTTGGATCCAGCACTTAGCTTTAGGCAGACCAACAACACAATCACCTTTGAACCGGTATGTGAACTTATTTCACGATTGGATTGCACACAATTACCCCTATTCTAACAACGGGGAGGGGATCTCCTGCCTTGATAGAAATCAATCACACAGAATGCTACACAACGAATTTCACCTTCACAACATTTTCTGATCATTGTACAACAAAGAGGAAATGTGTGACTGTGAAATTTTAACAGCAGAAATTTCAAACAGTTTACTTGATTCTAGGAGCATTGTGTTCTAAATTGAAGACTACATCCAATCTTGCCATTTCCCTTAACTCTTTCCACGCGTAATTTGCACTCATGCACTCCCGGCAGCGTGCGAAATTCGCATTTCACGCTCAAACGTAGAAATGATTGTATTCCCCCGATTTATACTGATTTTCCCGATGGTAGCGGTATTCGCTTTGTATTGTTTACATTCCTCAAGTACGGGGTATTATGTAAGATTCTAAAAACACCAGAAATATCAATAAATACAATCAAGGCCCCGTGATACAATAGGACGCTGGATTAGACGCAAGTGAACTTTGAAAAAAACTGGCAAAGTCAAATACAATAAGATGCACTTTTCACTGATTTTCTGTTCATTATCTCTATTCATTGACCTTTGGCGACTCATCTCTTTTTCATGAACTTGTGACAAATCAGGTTTCTATATGTAGCTTGTGGTTTACCCTCTTGTATTATTTGAATAGAGTCATATATTATCAAGCAGGAAGCTTAGAACTTCATGTATATTGGTTGCAATAAGGCATTACTTTACAAAATCCAGATGTATATTTCCAAATAGCCTTTATGCAATCAGAAGGTCTGCAAAATGTACTTCAACTTTGCTGTACATTTTTTTCCTAAAAACGATGTTGTGAAAAGTTATAGCTAGTCAAAGTGAGTCATTCAATTTGCTTTCCCGTTACTGAGTGCTTTTTGAAAATAATTCTGTACGCAGGGGTTTCATGGTCCCGCGCACAAAGAGTTAAGGTACTGTCATTTTGTGTGATATGCTGTAAATTTACTTGCTTTCTTTTTCTCTTTTACAGGGTGAACTCTACAAGATCATCACATTGGAGTCATTGCCAGATGAGACACCGGAAACCAATGAAAATTTCCAGGTTGTATTATCCAATGCACAGACTACAGGTTAGTGTGTAACATATTTGTGGTTGTGTATATTTGCAAATTGAATGGATAAAAAGTTATTTTCTTGCTGAACAAAGTTTGCAAGGGGACTGTGAATGGGCTTTATACATGTGTGCATGTGTGTTTGTGTGTGTGTTCAAAATGTTAAATTTGCTCCTTCACAAATTTTGATTCTGATTGCTCAGACTGGTAAAGCTCAGTGAGGGCTTCCAAACTTTTGCACAGAATTTTAAATTCAGTAATTATATTTTATGCAAATTTATCAAAATTTATTTCAAAAAAGAACAAAAATGCTACTTCTTTTTTTCTTGGAAGATTTTGATTCTGTTGTATTATCCAATAAGGTTTGGTGTAGGCTTCCAAACTTGTGTACACAGAATTTTGAAATTCAACAATTATGCTAATTTAGGCAAGTTTATTCCACATTTTTAGAAATGAACTAACAGGGTTTGTTAATCATTATTTCTCCTCCAATTTTATTGTTTTTATTATCTGATTGGGAGTTGAATTGGAATCTTCCAGGAAACTTGACAGAGTTTTAACCCTAAAAAGGGCGGGGGGGGGGGGGGGTAGGGGGGCGGGACATTCGCACAATATGTCGGCAACGCAGAAAGCAGTTGCTGCGGCGTTTCATGACTTTTTTTTCTTGAGTCTCACGCATCTTTTGAGACCAAATTTGCGACGTCCGTGTATGCGGTTCTGAAGTTACATAACATTTCGTACTTGCATGTCAGGTCAAAAATCGCTCAAAAATATGATTTTGTGTACAATTTCAATACAAATTGTGTTTTCAGCCAAAATTCATAAATGTATGATTATTTTTACTTTTATTGGTTGAAATTTATTAATTTTGTGCTGTTTATTATCGCAAAAGTGTCCCCAACAAATTTCAGCGAAAAAACGATGAAAAACAAAAGGTCCAAAAAACAAGGAAATACATAAGAAATTTAAAAAACAATAAAATACCTAGGCAATCAATTTTGATTCTGGATTTTTTCAAGTGCATTAGCTAAGAACACTAAAAAGAGTGTCTAGACCAAAAAATTAGCATTTTGGGAGCTTTAATTAGTGATTTAGAGCTTGATTATGTTTTTTCACATAAATTAGCATAATTAATTAATATGAAATCAATTCCAAATAATTAACTATACAGTCATGTAGATTACGTCATGGGAGACGTATGTGCCGATTTTCGGCACGGTTGACGGCCAAGATCTAGGGGAGGGGTGCGGAATCAGCCCCCCCCCCCCCCAATATAGCATAGCCAAAAAAGCCCAGCCTGATTAGGGTTAAAGATTGTGTCAGGGATATGCAAGTCCATTACTTCCCTTCATTATCAATACCAAATGGTAGTTTAGTACTTACAAATGGTGTGTTGAAAGTTTGAGATCCATGCGTCATGAATTTGTTGTTTTATGAGAAAAACTAATAACGACATGTTACCAGAATGTTGTTCTTTCCGTGAGTTTCAATTTTGCTCAAACTGCAAATCGTCGAAAGACCAGCGCAGCGCACTGATTGGTCAACGGCTAACCTCCGCACGACATTTAGCTAACGGCTGATCGGACAATTTTGGAACGGCACGTGCACGTTTGACGTCGAGGATTTTTATGCCTCTGCAACGAAGTTGCCGGAGGCATCATGTTTTCGGGTTATCCGTCCGTCCGTCCGTCCGTCCATTACCGGATATCGTTACCGCAATAACTTGAGAACCCCCGATCGGATTTTGATGTAACTAGGACCAAGTATGTACTATGAGCCACCTATGAACTGATTAGATTTTGGAGCTCAAAGGTCACCGGGCCTTAAATATGTCTGATTTGGGCTCGTTACCACGATAACTTGAGAGCGGCTGGTCAGATTGTCATGTAACTTGGGTGAAGTATGGATTAAGAGGCACCAATGAACTGATTAGATTTTGGAGCTGAAAGGTCAAAGGTCACTGGGCCTAAAATATGTCTGGTTTGGGCTCGTTACTGCGATAACTTGAGAGCGGCTGGTCGGATTGTGATGTAACTTGGGTGAAGTATGTATTATAAGGCACCAATGAACTGATTAGATTTTGGAGCTGAAAGGTCAAAGGACAAAGGTCACCGGGCCTAAAATATGTCTGATTTGGACTCGTTACCACGATAACTTGAGAGCGGCTGGTCGGATTGTCATGTAACTTGGGTGAAGTATGCATTAAGAGGCACCAATGAACTGATTAGATTTTGGAGTTCAAAGGTC
>JZLH01S0612066.1:56904-69755 GCA_001188425.1 Eucidaris tribuloides
ACCCTACCCACCCACCACACACACACACACACACACACACACACACACACACACACACACACACACACACACACACACACACACACACACACACACACACACACACACACACACACACACACACACACACACACACACACACACACGCACACCTACCGACACACACACACAATGTTACTGAAGTAACATCGTTATGAAAATAATGTGTACACGTTCCTAAGCAATAATTTCGTATTTCCTTTAATACAACAGTATTGTATCGAAGTTCGTATACAAAAATCACGTACGACATGTAGTTTAAAAGCATTGGGTAGATTATGCTTCTCAAATAGTGTACAGCGTGTCCAAGAAAAATGTCCCTCTCATAAACCACATAATAATTACCAAAATCTAGTTTTATACTAGCTCAATTATGTTCACATATTTAGAAAACCCATTTTATTTTGTAGCTTCTGTGAAAATTTCAAAGGTCTCGCTTCATTGGTTTTGAATACACAGGTTCTTATGTAACAGCGGTGCTTTCCAGTTCATTCCAAGTTTGATAAAAAGGAATACATACCACAGACATTCCCTACTTTTTTTTTCTTTGTTATTGGGTAACTATAGCCAAATTCATTCACTTTTATAAATGGAAACCAATCAAAGTTCAGTTTCACTGGCAGTATTTGCTTTCACAGAGTGTGTTCCATTTATGGTTTGTCTTCCAATGTCCAGCTTGCAAACTTTTAGTGTTCTCCTGCACGGCCTTACACCTGATTTCCATTTAGGTTCATGCATTGATATACTGCAAACTTGGAATGAGCTGAAAATTACTGATGTTACATAAAAGACTGTGTATTCAAAACCAATGAAGCGAGACCAATGAAATTTTCACAAATGTTAGAAAATAAATGTTTTTTATTTAATCTGAACGCTGACTTCAGAATGACGCTTGATTTTAGATTTAATTTAGCAGTCTATCAAAAGGACATTATTTTTGGGACTCGCTGTATACATGTGCATGTGATAACGGAAAATGAAAAAGGGAAATGGAATAAAAACGGAAAAGGAAAAGAACGGCAAAGAAAATGAGAACCTGTGGTATGAATAACTGACTTGGCATATGAATTGGGTTCATGATAAAATCATGAGACGAGAATGATGGATAACTCGGCTATACGATGTAATAGATTTTTCACTTGTCTCTCTCTGTATTTTAGATCGCAACTGCTGATCTATAATTGCGGGTTCGAATTTTGGTTCATTTTTTCTGACATGTTTGTTAATAAAAAAAATTGTAGATCAGCAGTTGCGATCTAAAATACAGAGAGAGACAAATGAAAAAAAAATCCATTACATCGTATTTTCACCTCTCTGAATAATCCCTTTCCTTCACCTAATAATACTACAAAATGGCCGCCTTGAACTAATTAACATAACAATGTCAGAATTGTGAGCCTTGATATTTGTTCCTTGTTCATCGTGCCAATGCCGGTAATCAGTGATAGCCTGGTGGAATTGTTGCAGCGCGAATAGATGCGAGTTCGAATTCTGGTCCATTTTTTCTGACATGTTTGTTAAAAAAAAAATTCATAGATCAGCAGTTGCGATCCAAAATACGGAGAGAGACAAATAACAAATCGATTACATCGTACTTTCACCTATCTGAATAATCCCTTTCCTTCAACTCGGATATATTCTCAAATTTAAGAGAAGTGTGTTATTTTAAAGGTATACTACAGTGAGGAATGCCATAATTTAATTGATTATAGGTTAACTGTTTCAATATGCCCAGACAATACTGCCCCCCCCCCATGACAAAAGGGCAAAACTGACATTTTTTTTTCAAAATTGAGTTATATAGTGTAGGGGAGTCAGTACAGAACAAAAACAAAATATTAACTAGAAGTGTCCCTTTGTTTCATAATCCGCTCGTTAAAAGGACACTGAATAGGGCTTTAAGACTTTGAGCAAAATACATTTTGCTCAAAATCTCCAAGACACCAAAATGTCAGTTATGCCCTTTTGTCCTGAGGGCAGAATAGTGCTTAATATATTTGGATGCTATTGGCATTGTAGGGTTAGAGCAAGATGTTGTAAAATTCGCGTGAGATACTTATGAATATCTAATTTGAAGGAAAAATCGTGTTGAAGCGTACTGTGGTAATATATTGGTAGTAATATACAATAGCTGTCTGTAAGATAGTAATTTCCTTGATATTTAATGAATGTAATCGATGAAATAGAACATCAGTATTTATGAGGTAGTGCGAACCAGTCGAATACGATAGCACTGTTTTGTAATTTTAGTATACTATCTACCTTGTAAATCCTGCCTCTTCTCCATACAATACGACTAGCCCTGTTTTGTAATTTTAGTATACTATTTACCTTGTAAATCCTGCCTCTCCTCCATACAATACGAATAGCCCTGTTTTAGTATACTATTTACCTTGAAAATCCCGCCTTTCCTCCGTACAATGTTACAATAATTAATATGAGGGAGTACAAGTTTATTTTATAAAATGAATAATATTTCAGACGAAAGAAAATTTTGAATTTTATGTAAAATGCCGATTGCTACCGATATCGAAGAAGTGATATTGTCGCAATGAAAATTCCAAGTTAATTTGTCATCCAATAATTTTAGTAATATGTCTTTTACTTGTTTACCCAGAAAAGTATCGTAAACTAGTGATATGCGTGAATTTGTCATATTTAATTTAGTATATAATACAGTATACACTAATCGTGTTTGTGACTTAATTAAGTATGCTAAATAGCTGATTACATGTTGTTTCCAACATCTTTTGTCTACAGGTTGGTCACGGTCACCGGGAAATAGCAGTCGTAACAAATATGTTGCGCAGTCCAAAGGAAAATGGTACAAAGTGGCTCCAAGAATAAAAGACGTTTCTCGGGCATTTTTGCCGAAGGAAATTAATCTGCCTAGACTGAAATGGGAAATGCATGAAAAGTAACGACAAATGTACATTGCAATGGCAAAAAGGTTCAAAACTGAGCGTCCGATACAGAATCGGACAAGGGCGTAGCTACAGGGGGCCTTGGGGGTACGTGTGCCCCCCCCCCCAAGTGGCCCCACAAAATAATGACTGGGAGATTATGACCCCTCCCCCGCTGAGCGAGTTTTCGGCGACTGACGTGACTGGGAAATATTGTGGACCTGGGATTTGGAGAAAAAAATTATCGTCACCCCCCCCCCCCTCCCCCCTCAGCGGAGCGAGTTTTCGGTGACTGGCGTGACCGGGAAAAATTTTGGACCTGGGATTTGTTACCTCAAGGCCCCCCCCCCCCTCCTGAAAAAAAAAACTCCTAGCTACGTCACTGCAATCGGACTCTTATCAAACATTTGGAAACAGTGAACGTTCGGCAGCTAGTTGAGTTGGGGCGTTACTGATCTGTTCTTATGTTTCTGCACAACAATGCATTTCTTCGAATAAATAGATCTTCACATGATGAAACAATATATACTTCACAGTACTTGTGGCCAGAATGCACGCACGCATAGTGTTCTCTTTTTTACCCTAAAACTAATGCGGTGTAGACACTGCAAGAAGGTCCAGATTTCTTGTTTTCGGGCAAAAATGCTGAAGTGGTATTTGTACAATACCATGTGTGTATAAACCCAATTCACCAATACGCAGTTAACATAATGGGATAGGCTATGTAGGTCATATTGCAAGCTTTGTAACACATTTTATGAATCACGATAGTTTTGATAACATTGGAAACATTGAATCAATGTCAGGTTAAAAGAGTAAGGAAAATTTTTGCAAACCTTTTGAAAAATATTGTAATATTGTACTTCGGCTTTCATACTTGTTTGGAAATATTAATATCATATTGTCTGGCCTAGCTTGTGGGGAATACCAAAAATATTGCCGAAGCTAGAATCATATTGCACGAGTCGAAGACGAGGGCAATATGTTTGGTGTCCCCCGAAGAATGCCCAGCCAATTATGTAACAGGCATTCTTCAAAGTTTGTATAAATTCATTCAAACCTTCACAAACAATTTGGTCAATTAACTCTCCATACTGCCTCTACGTTCGTCAAGTTTAAGGTTACACGGTCGTCTGCATTTGTTTACACGTGCGTCTATGCAATTTGCATGCACACTGTAATCGCGCTCAGCTCGCGCGTACTGCTGCAGCAGTATACAGAAATGACTACACTCAAGTTAATTACTTCTGCGCATGCGCATGGAATGAGAAAATGGGAGATATTGGAATATATGGCCCGTTGTTATAACACAGGTAGATATTGCACAATTAGGGGAGAATTGTAATGTCAAGTGATGGCCTGGGTGATAAAAACACATAAGAAACAGTATGCAAAATATGGCTTTTTATTTCCCACTGAAATGCCTAATATATATTGTATTATATTGCTCTAACATGGAAATACAGAATCATTATGCATGAAAAATAGATTTGTTTATGATTGTAGGAAACATTTAAAAAATATTCTTGAAATACGGTGCATTACTAAAAAAAAAAAAAAAAAAACTTTCTAGAAGCATTTCTATATTTTGCTAAATGCATTTGACCGATTTGATGAAAACTTTCTATTTTTTTAACATAAGGAGCTAACACGTGATATTTTTTGAGAAAACTTGACCATGATGCTGCCAACCAGTTCAAAACACCATTTTCACGATAATCTACACCTGTTTCAACAAGTCGCTGAATAATAAATCGGTTGAAAAAAGTACCTTGTTATTTTACAAAATTACTGAATGTTAAAGGTAAATGACATGATTGGGGTAGTTCTCAACTTGGGGTAAAAACTATTCTAGAATCAAGTAGACTATGCAAGGATACTACTGTGAAAATTATTTTGTAGTCAAATGTTGACTCATTTTAAAATAATGTTCATCGGTATGCCTTGTAACAAAGAAATTTGTAGTGTAGCCTTCTATGGGGATTAATTCTATCGTGCCCCGAGAAAATTTAACTGCTGGCCCGTTCATGCTTGATCCTTAAGTAAACAAACTCAAGACAAATCCTTCCAGCCAGGAGATCCACTCAATCAGGTGTACATTTAGTCTATATTTCAACCAGTCTGGTCGTAAATGCATTTTTTTTTATTTCTCCTAATCATGTCACTGAGCTTTAATTTATCCTTATATTAATTTTCCATTATATCATGCTAGATAAATCATATAACTTTTGTATATGAATGTACGTGCTACATTACTTGTAAATTGTTTTGAACCACTGAATATTGGATACCTTTAAAAATTGTGAGTTTTGTTAATTTATATGATGATGTGTAAAAATTGCAGAAATCAATCAAACCAAATGAAAAAAAAAATGATATCATTATCAACAGTTGGGAACAGAAGGTAGTTAATTGTTTAGGGTAACCTAACAGATGCACCTTTGTGGTTTCGATAACAATGAATGTGTATGTGTGTGTGTGTGTGTGTGTGTGTGTGTGTGTGTGTGTGTGTGGGTGTGTGTGTGTGTGTGTGCGTCGTGTGTGTGTGTGTGTGTCGTGTGCTGTGTGTGTGTGTGTGTGTGTGTGTGTGTGTGTGTGTGTGTGTGTGTGTGTGTGTGTGTGTGGGTGGGTGGGTGGGTGGGTGTGTTTGCGTGAGAAAACTCCACACCGTACCCCATATAGGGCTTGCTGCTTAAAACTTTTTTCCAGGAAAATATCTGTGGTAAAATATTAAAAGTCTTGTTATCCTAATTATCATTTATAGGGATAATCCTCCTGTTAAATAACCAGACTTTTTCTTTCGTAAAAGATTCATGCAACAGGTCCCTGATTAAATTAATGTTTCCACTCCTCAGAAGAGTTGTACGATACTGTGTTTACTAAATAGGTAAGAGTTATACCTTACCCAATTTCCAGATTTTATACATAAATAATCATAAACGATAAAGAAGATCTTTCCAAAATATCCCTATTACATAACTTTGAAATTTGATATATTAAATATTTTGGAATAGTAAAATCACCAATATACAACACGGTTGCAAAAATGCAAGCTTATTATCATCAAACCCGTCATCCAAATTTCTAATAACTACCTTTTCCTATCTTATACTTAATATTAAGTTGGGACAAAGGTTGCCTTTTATATCAATTTGCCCTACGAATTAGAGTTGGTGCCCCATTTCTGCTAATGTCTTATCTTAACACTGTTATTATTAATAAAAATCTTACATCTCTTGGATTTTGGGATATTGGGAAAATTAAATACCAGAACTCGTATCACGGGACAAAAAATGATGTCGAGTTAAAGAAGGAGTGTGTTAGCAAATGCACACGGACACAATGTGATCGAGTTGAATTCGCAGACTATAAGCAGGCCGCATGCATGCAAAGCTCATTAGTCGTTCGATTAGAGATCATTGTATGTAAGTTAATAAGTTATGAAATGGTGATGAAGACGTTTGATTTGTTGTCATTTCGTTCGATTCAGCCACACTGAATGAATTCGCAGTGAATTTTATGCATATTTGGAATTTTTCAACTCGTTTTCGATTTGTTTCGTCAATTCGTCATAGAGTGAAGGGCCCTAAAGAGATATATCATATGGCATCATTTGGTCCACAGGTCTTTGAGTCATAAAATGCGAAACCCCTCGGCATAGGTCGGATCAAATCATTTGTATTCACAGTTTTACAATACTATGAATATATCTAAATGTACAGTTGTAAGTGTTTGCAATTTTATACATGTAACTAGTTGACGTTCAAATATTTTTTTCAGGCATACATAGCGAGGCGTTAAAAAATGCACCGAAATACATTCTTTTTACATAATATGTATGGACATTATTCAAAGCAAATTTTTGTAGGGTATGTCATTGTATGGCCGGTGTTCATCACACACAACAAGATGAAAACTGGGGGTAGTTTGTCTTTAGATCGGGTCATCAGGTATGTCCGTATCTTGGCGTACGTCAGCGCAAGGAAAAATGAATTAAAGCATCAATATTGAACGCTGATGACAATAATGATATTATCTAATTTGTGATTGTACGTGTACACCACGAAATATGCAACAAAATTAAATAAGTGAAACGAAACCAAAGGACGAATCTGTTGCTTGATATTTATGTATTGCCTCCGATAATAAGGTTAACTGGTCTATTTAATTGATATAAATTAATCCGTTTTATTAGAATGGCGGTTTTATACTGCCTGTCGTAAAAATAGGTCACCCATTGCAACAAGATAACCCATATGAAGGGCACAGTACAATAATATCACCCTTTTGCTGTCACTGGAGTAATAGACCGCATTTATGGCATTTTCCGTGCCCTAGATGATCAAAGGGCCAAGTCCATTAGCTTATAGGTCAGAATATTTTAATGAAATTTTACCCGGTCTAAATCTGCATGAAATGTAGACTATAAATTAGCTTTAAGATTTCAAGATTATTTTATTGTCGTGGCCGTCACGTATTTAAGAATAGCAAGCAAAAAAATACTTTACCAGATTATCATTGTAACAATCCCGGATGTCGTTTGGCTTTCTTATAGACAAAGAATTAACGATCAAACACTTCATAAAATTGTCAGACCCACGCAAATACAGGTACGCTGCATTGACCGACGAAATCAGTAAAAGGAAAAAAAAACAGGTTTCTTCAAATATTACGTTTTATATATTTATTGTGATAGGCATGTTTATCTTTTTAGATTTGTTACTTTGAAAAAAGTTGAAACAGAGATCATGCAGCGGAGAAACGTTGTACTGAAGGAAATTATCGTTTTGAGGATTTTTCCTGAAGAGGAATAAGTTCAGTACCTGCAAAGACCCGCGCATTTTATTGCATGGAATTTGCATCAAAAGTGAAGAAAAAGCATGTGATCGTGTTGTGTGATTTTTAGTCCACACAGAAAAGATGCCAGGGGATTTAAACGTCTATGGACATTAGGTGTATTATTAGGTGCAAGCCTCCGTGGATCCGTGGACTGCTCACCCAATCCGCTACAGAAAATTTGTTTTACATTTTTGAAGTGAAGTCTCTCCTTATGATCAAGGCGATCGTGTCCTTTTCTTGGACCGTCCGTGGTATGGCATGGGTTTCACCTTAATTATTTGACGAGAGTTTACCATTTTGTGTGCAATGTTATAGCTTTCGAGAGAAAAAAACAACGGGAAAATCGGCCTGAAAACATCCTAAAGGTGATGTATTGATTTATCATCAAGGAACTGTAATGCTGAAGTCCCTGATTTCAATCGTGGAGGATGGTTCACCTTGTGGCAAAATGGTAATGTATAAAACAAATGCACATTTCACATATTTTCTCATGGTTATTAATCCCATTCGTACATTACTTTGTTGTAAAACGAGGTTTTTATTGTATCTAAATTTATATTATTCAAATATATTAGTATGTAAAATCAATGATTATTCCACATTTGGTAGCGGCCAGTATTAGTATCTTTCATTTGGAAGCAAGATGAAACAGAAGGGTATTTAGTACAGATGTCTACTTTTCTATGAAATTATGACATAAATCATATATGGCAAGCAAAGGATTAAATATGCATATAATCACACCAATTACAAGTCATTGATATACCAGAACAAGTATTCTAATGGTCCGACCTTGGACTATAGCCAGCTTTTTTGAGATGTAATAAGCTTAAATTTCTCGAATCCTTTATATAACAAGGGCTGATATACACATATAATACTCACATATCAACTCGTCTGTCTGGACAAAATATCACATTACCTATAGGTCTAAGACATTGTGACATCTTTATTAGGCCGTATCATTATCATGCAATTTGGTTTACATGTAATTTGGAATTTCGAATTTTTAATTATTTCGCAGTTTTACATTTTATTTTGTTCCTATCCATTTGAAAGTATAGAACCAAGAAGAAAAGTGCATTTATTACAGATGTCTTACTGTGAACTTATAACAGAAATCGTACGTGGAAAAATTTGTGAAAGCATGGGAATTTTAGCATCATACACGTATTTATAAATACATATATAAATAAATGCGCACACAAACACATATACATACACTCAATAAGCACTTGAATACGTTTAATAAACACTTTTAAGTGTTTGGGTGATGAAAATCATAAACGCGTCGACAAACATTTTTTGAACATCCAAACATGTAAGTGTTTAGATGTTCATAAAAATGTTTGTTGATGCGTTTATTATTATCAACACCTAAACACTTAACCGTGTTTATGATTTTATATTAAACGTGTTCAAGTGTTTATGAAGTGTTTCAAAAGTAAACACGAACTTTTGATATCATATAGGTGATACACAGAATTTCAACTAAACGTGTTCAAATTTTTATGAAGTGTTACAGAAAAGTGTTTATGAAAGTGTTTACTATTTTTACGGTGTAACTCATTTGTTTGGTGAAAATGGGTTTAACGTCTTTTGAAAAGAAATTCATCACTTGTTTATATCAAACAAAACATATGCAATATCTATTCCACTTCATGCAATTGGTGCATAAATGCATGGTTATTTTCATTGGTATCAGGCAAATAATAAAACAGATCTAACTGATAGATATCACCGACTTATCATCCAGTGTTCAATATTCGTCAAACAAAATTCCAAATCTTACTTCGTATAGAAAACACGTTCTGCACAGCATCTTGCTCCGAAAATTGTGTTTAGTTATTATTATTTTCAATGAATCTGGTGTAATTAAAAAAAAGACCCCTTCATGTTAAAGTATTTGTCTAATTGTTTCTTCAAGTTGAAAGGTCTTGGCTATAGGGCATGATTTAAGGAAATTACACACCGGGCTAAGCACATCTGACTGATGCTAGTGTTATAAGTTCTTTTAGTCATTTAACGTCCTGGACATGCTCTTTCAGATAATTATGCATGTACAGCAAACCACATTTATCCAGTTTTAACAATATGTAATTAATACATGTGTATTTTCTCTCATTCAGAACATAGGGACATTACTCGTTGCTTTTCTGCAAGCTTTGACAGGTGAGAAATTATAATTCCTTCCCAGTAGTAATGCATCTATCATGGATATTATAACCACTTACTTTATTCTAATAATTTTTATAGTTAGTGTAATTCAGAATCTGAACGACCCTTTTTGTCATCCTGCAAACGTCTGATGTAAACTGGACATATGAATGTTGATCCGTGAGTTAAATGTTAAATAGTCCTCGAAAGATGCAATGTTACAAAATAAAAGAAACCAAACAAATAATTAAATTGGTTAATACGAGAATCAGACGTTTTAATCTTAATCGTTAATCTTACCAATTGTTCGTTCCCTTGTGAAACTCTTCAATCATTTTTTTTTCCAGAAACTGACACTTTCCTCTTTTGTTTAAAATAACCGAAAAATTAATTAAAAAAAAAAATATTTGTGTTGCGATTATGAGGTTTTTGATCCTGTATTTGCCTGTTTAAAGTACCTTCCATAGTCACTGGAAACTACGAGATATGTCCATGTCTGTCCGACAACGCGTGTCCTTGGACCTTGTCCTCCAATGGGAGCCGAATTCAAGGTGTTGAGAAGGTGAACTATTTTGGTCTCAACACATTTCAAAGAAACATACCACCACGTCGTTGCGAGGACATAGTAATTTGTGTAACACCAGGTACGTATAATCTTATAGGCTCGTATTCTCCAGAGTAGACTTACTTAGTCCCCTGACTAACTCTAGTATGACAGTGGCCTTTTCTGCGGTGGAACACCACTTCAAACAATAATTATTACACATTATTATTACATAATTTGTAACAAAATAACAAATAACTAGGTAATTTTTATCTTGAAATGATTTGGATTTTTTTTAAACATATTTTGTGCAGTTTTACTTCATGAGAAATTTTAATAATTATACATGAAAATAATGTGTCAATTAGTGTTCAATGGAAAGGGCGACTAACATTCTAAGAGGGCTAAGAAAGTCCGATTTCGGAAATACCAGCCTGGGATCAAAAAGTTAATATTCTGAACTCTTGGGAAGGAAAAGGGTGCAGAAAGGTTCCTTGGGAGCTTTTATCATGGTTATGACACACAAAAAATCTGAAGAGAACAAACGTATATATGTTTTAAGTAATCTTCAAGAACTTGAAACGTCCTTCGAAGAAACCGTATGTTCCCCCAGAAAGACATATCAAGAACCCGTGTGAAGTTTTTTTTTTTCTGTAAGAGTGTACACTAAAGTTGGAAATGACGCCCGCCATAGATGTAAAAGCGAAATAATTATCAATTTCATTTTCTACATACATATTTAACTACCAGATTTTGGGAGAAACAAACGGCGTTACGTCACAGCAGTTTCAAATTAGCCTGAAATAAGGGCAATGGGCAATAAAACGTGTTGCTACCGGCTTACACTGTGTACCGTAAGCCTATGGGCGCCAAAATAAGAATTTGTTGCGTATTATTGCTAGAGGCATATCGGTGGTGAAAACAACAATGGCAGTAATGTTTGCCTAGATGGGGCCCAAACGGCAGACCCAAGGGCCTCGACAAAATGGTTACTCAGCGGAAAGCAATATCAATGCAAACATCTTTCTCCTGTTTATTGACCTAGACCTTATCCCCAAAGGGCACGACATATATCCTAAAATTGTTCATTCTGCCGAAAATATAGGACATAATCTTTTGCAACTTCAAGGGTACACATGAAAGCATAGCTTACAAAGATACTGATGACACATCTGTTTTCTTATATATTACTTCGTAGTAGTAGTAGTAGTAATGATAATGATAATAATGATAATGATAATTATGATAATAATAATAATAATAATAATAATAATAATAAAATAATAATAATAATAATAATAACAATAAAAATAATAATATTATTATTAATAATAATAATAATAATAATATTAATAGTAATAATTAATATATAAATGACTATGGTTCTTCATCATAGCCGCAGCAGGGTCCGCAGGTGAAGACGGTCGTGAGACTCTGTAACGCTGCAAGACATATACAGGAAAAACACGAAATTGATGGTCTATATCGAAAGCAATTATACACAGTTTTAATTTCTACATGTACATGACTCATAAACACAGAAACCAGAAGCTCAGCACCACCCAGTCCACTCCGCTCCACCTGGGTGAGGTCTGCAGACTTTTTTCCGCTCCGTTCACCGACACACTAAGGGACAAACCCAGCCGGCACACACTCACAGGAGCTCTGACTTAAAAACGACCAGGCCACCACAGGCCAGCCATGAGAGTAATGGTAGTTACAAAAAACACAATAATAATAATAATACTATAATAATAATATATAATAATAATAATATATAAATGAATAATAATAATAATATAATAATAATAATAATAATAATAATAATAATTAATAATAAATATAATAATAATAATATATAATATGGACTGGCTTGAGGGGGATAGACATATATTGCTGAACTAGAATCTATATCGCCGGTCGGAAGACGAGGGTGATATGATTCTAGTGATGGCATGTTCGTATTCTCCCGAAGTAGAGCAGTCCATATTTTATTTATAACACTCAGACATCTGGACACTGAAATTACATATTGTGAGCATCCTTATACCTCTGCCTGCTAAATTCCTTTAGCTGGGAAAACAATACTGTACCGTCAGTTTAGCACGATTAGCTTGCCATAAGTTAACTGATCTTTGCCCGCCGCGCGCTGACGTGACCCGGGACGTGACGCGCTTGCAAGCGCTGCTACGGTGAAGCTTACTCGACGCATTTTGGAAACTAGATAGCGCTGTGAAGTTAGGTCTAAATAGGGTCTAGTTGAAGCAGAAAACTGTTAGATCAGTAATTTTGCCACTGAGTGATACAATGAAGATGAATTTCCTGCCTGGCTGGACGCCGACGATAGACGAGCGTACTTTTGCCCCGGG
>JZLH01S0612066.1:69780-86783 GCA_001188425.1 Eucidaris tribuloides
CATTCGCAGTGAATTTTATGCTATTTGGAATTTTTCAACTCGTTTTCGATTTGTTTCGTCAATTCGTCATAGAGTGAGGCCCTAAAGAGATATATCATATGGCATCATTTGGTCCACAGTCTTTGAGTCATAAAGATGCGAAATCCCTCCAGCATAGTCGGATCAAATCATTTGTATTCACAGTTTTACAATACTATGAATATATCTAAGTACACTTGTAAGTGTTTGCATTTTATACTGTAACTAGTTGACGTTCAAATATTTTTTCAGGCATCTAGCGAGGCGTTAAAAAAGCACCGAAATACATTCTTTTACATAATATGTATGGACATTATTCAAAGCAAATTTTTGTAGGGTATTCATTGTATGGCGAGTGTTATCACACACAACAAGATGAAAACTGGGCGTATTTTGTCTTTAGATCGGGTCATCAGGTATCGTCTCATCTGCGTACGTCAGCGCAAGGAAAAATGAATTTAAAGGCATCAATATTGAACGCTGATGACAATAATTATTATCTATTGTGATTGTACGTGTACCCCGACATATGCACAAAATTAATATAAGTGAAACGAAACCAAAGGAGAACTGTTGCTTGATATTTATGTATTGCCTCCGATAATAAGGTTAACTGGTCTATTTATTGATATATAAATTAATCCTGTTTATTTAGAATGCGCGGTTTATACTGCCTGTTCTAAAAATAGGTCACCATTGCAACAAGATAACCATATGAAGGGGCAAGTACAATAATATCACCCTTTTGCGTGCACTGGAGTAATAGACCGCATTTATGGCATTTTCCGTGGCCCTAGATGATTAAAGGGCCAAGTCCATTAGCTTATAGGTCAGAATATTTAATGAAATTTACCCGGTCTAAATCTGCATGAAATGTTAGACCTATAATTAGTTTAAGATTTCAAGATTATTTATTGTCGTGGCCGTCACGTATTTAAGAATACAAGCAAAAAAATACTTTACCAGATTATCATTGTAACAATTCCCGGATGTGTTTGGCTTTCTTATAGACAAAGAATTAACGTTAAACACTTCTACATGTTAGACCACGCAAATACAGGTACGCTGCATTGACCGACGAAATCAGTAAAAGGAAAAAAACAGGTTTCTTCACAATATTACGTTTTATATATTTATTGTGATAGGCATGTTTATCTTTTTAGATTTGTTATTTTGAAAAAAGTGAAACAGAGATCATGCAGCGAGAAAGCGTTGTACTGAGGAAATTATCGTTTTGAGGATTTTTCCTGAGAGGATAAGTTCAGTACCTGCAAAGACCCGCGCATTTTATTGCATGGAATTTGCATCAAAAGTGAAGAAAAGTATGTGATCGTGTTATGTGATTTTTAGTCCACAAGAGAAAGATGCAGGGGATTTTAACGTCTATGGACATTAGGTTATTATTAGGTGCAAGCCTCCGTGGATCCGTGGACTGCTCACCCAATCCGCTACAGAAATTTGTTTTACTGTTTGAAGTGAAGTCTCCTTATGATCAAGGCGATCGTGTCTCTTTTCTTGGACCGTCCGTGGTATGGCATGGCGTTCACCTTAATTATTTGCGACGAGAGTTTACCTTTTGTGTGCATGTTATAGCTTTCGACGAGAAAAAAACAACGGGAAAATCGCCTGAAAACATCCTAAGGTGATGTATTTGTTTTCATCAAGGAACTGTAATGCTGAAGTCCTGATTTCAATCGTGGGGATGGTTCACCTTGTGGCAAAATGGTAATGTATAAAACAAATGCACATTTCACATATTTTCTCATGGTTATTAATCCCATTCGTACATACTTTGTTGTAAAACGGGTTTTTATTGTATCTAAATTTATATTATTCAATATAATTAGTATGTAAACAAATGAATATATTCCACTATTTGGTAGCGGCCAGTATTAGTATCTTATCTTTGGAAGCAATGAGAACAGAAGGGTATTTAGTACAGATGTCTACTTTTTCTATGAATTATGACATAAATCATATATGGCAAGCAAAGGATTAAATATGCATATAATCACACCAATTACAAGTCATTGATATACCAGAACAAGTTATCTAATGGTCGCGACCTTGACTATAGCCAGCTTTTTTGAGATGTAATAAGCTTAAATTTCTCGAATCCTTTATATAACAAGGGCTGATATACACATATATACTCACATATCAACTCGTCTGTCTGGACAAAATATCACATTACCTATAGGTCTAAGACATTGTGACATCTTTATTAGGCCGTATCATTATCATGCAATTGGTTTACATGTAATTTGGGAATTCGAATTTTAATTATTTCGCAGTTTTACATTTTTTTTGTTCCTATCCATTTGAAAGTATAGAACCAAGAAGAAAGTGCATTTATTACAGATGTCTTACTGTGAACTTATAACAGAAATCGTACTGCTGAAAAATTTGTGAAAGCATGGAATTTTAGCAATCATACACGATTTATAATACATATATAAATAAATGCCACACAAAACATATACATCACTCAATAAGCACTTGAATACGTTTAATAAACACTTTTAAGTGTTTGGGTGATGAAAATCATAAACGCGTCGACAACATTTTTTGAACATCCAACATGTAAGTGTTTAGATGTTCATAAAATGTTTGTTGATGCGTTTATTTTATCACACCTAAACACTTAACCGTGTTTATGTTTTATATTAAACGTGTTCAAAGTGTTTATGAAGTGTTCAAAAGTAACACGAACTTTTGATATTATAGGTGTACACAGAATTCAACTAAACGTGTTCAAATTTTTATGAAGTGTTACAGCAAGTGTTATGAAAGTGTTTACTATTTTTTACGGTGTAATATTGTTTGGTGAAAATGGGTTTAACGTCTTTTGAAAAGAAATTCATCACTTGTTTATATCACAAACAAAAATATGCATATCTATTCCACTTCATGCAATTGGTGCATATGCATGGTTATTTTCATTGGTATCAGGCAATAATAAAACGATCTAACTGATAGATATCACGACTTATCATCCAGTGTTCAATATTCGTCAACAAAATTCCAAATCTTACTTCGTATAGAAAACACGTTCTGCACGATCTTGCTCGAATTGTGTTTAGTTTTATTATTTTCAATGAATCTGGTGTAATTAAAAAAAAGACCCGCTTCATGTTAAAGTATTTGTCTATTGTTTCTTCAAGTTGAAAGGTCTTGGCTATAGGGCATGATTTAAGGAAATTACACCCGGGCTAAGCACATCTGACTGATGCTAGTGTTATAAGTTCTTTTTAGTCATTTACGTCCTGGAATGCTCTTTCAGATAATTATGCATGTACAGCAAACGCAATTTATCCAGTTTTAACAATATGTAATTAATACATGTGTATTTTCTCTATTCAGAACATAGGGACATTACTCGTTGCTTTTCTGCAAGCTTTGACAGGTGAAAATTATAATTCCTTCCCAGTAAGTAATGCATCTATCATGGATATTATAACCACTTACTTTATTCTAATAATTTTTATAGTTAGTGTAATTCAGAATCTGACGACCTTTTTGTCATCCTGCAAACGTCTCTGATGTAAACTGGACATATGAATGTTGATCCGTGAGTTAAATGTTAAATAGTCCCTCGAAAGATGCAATGTTACAAAATAAAAGAAACCAAACAAATAATTAATTGGTTAATACGAGAATCAGACGTTTTAATCTTAATCGTTATCTTACAATTGTTCGTTCCCTGTGAAACTCTTCATTCATTTTTTTTTCCAGAAACTGACAATTTCCTCTTTTGTTTAAAATAACCGAAAAATTAATTAAAAAAAAAATATTTGTGTTGCGATTATGAGGTTTTTGATCCTGTATTGCCTGTTAAAGTACCTTCCATAGTCACTTGAAACTACGAGATATGTCCATGTCTGTCCGACAACGCGTGTCCTTGACCTTGTCCTCCAATGGGAGCCGAATTCAAGGTGTTGAGAAGGTGAACTATTTTGGTCTCAACACATTTCAAAGAAACTAACCACCACGCGGTGCGAGGACATGTAATTTGTGTAACACCAGGTAGCTATAATCTTATAGGCTCGTATTCTCCAGAGTAGACTTACTTAGTCCCCTGACTAACTCTAGTATGCGTGGCTTTTCTGCGGTGGAACACCACTTAACAATAATTATTACACATTTTATTACATAATTTGTAACAAAATAACAAATAACTAGGTAATTTTTATCTTGAAATGATTTGGATTTTTTATAAACATATTTTGTGCAGTTTTACTTCATGAGAAATTTTATATTATACATGAAAATAATGTGTCAATAGTGTTCAATGGAAGGGCGACTACATTTAAGAGGCTAAGAAAGTCCGATTTCGGAAATACAGCCTGGGATCAAAAGTTAATATTCTGACTCTTGGGAGGAAAAGGGTGCAGAAGGTTCTTGGGAGCTTTATCATGGTTAATGACACACAAAAAATCTGAAGAGACAAACGTATATATGTTTTAAGTAATCTTCAAGAATTGAAACGTCCTTCGAAGAAACCGTATGTTCCCCAGAAGACATATCAAGAACCCGTGTGAAGTTTTTTTTTTCTGTAAGAGTGTACACTAAAGTTGGAAATGACGCCCGCCAAGATGTAAAGGAGAATAATTATCATTTCACTTTTCTGCATACATATTTAACTACCAGTTTTGGGAGAACAAACGGCGGCGTTACGTCACAGCGTTTCAAATTAGCCTGAAATAAGGGCAATGTGGCAATAAAACGTTTGCTACCGGCTTACACTGTGTACCGTAAGCCTATGGGCCGCAAATAGAAATTTGTTGCGTATTATTGCTAGAGGCATATCGGTGGTGAAAACAACAATGGCAGTAATGTTTGCCTAAGATGGGGCCCAAAGGCGACCACAGGCCTCGACAAATGGTTACTCAGGGAAAGGCAATATCAATGCAAACATCTTTCTCCTGTTATTGACCTAGACTGTATCCCAAGGGCACGACATATATCTAAATTGGTTCTTCTGCCGAAAATATAGACATAATCTTTTGCCCTTCAAGGGTACACATGAAGCATAGCTTACAAAGATACTGATGACACATCTGTTTTCTTATATATTACTGGTAGTAGTAGTAGTAGTAATGATAATGATAATATGATAATGTATTATATAATATAATAATAATAATAATAATAATAATAATAAGAATAATAATAATAATAACAATAAAATATAATAATTTATTATTAATAATAATAATAATATATATTATAGTAATAATAATATATAAATATATGGTCTTATATAGCGCGCAGCAGGTCCGTCAGAAGACGGTCGTGAGACTTGTAACGCTGCAAGACATATACAGGAAAAAACACGAAATTGATGGTCTATATCAAAGCAATTATACACAGTTTTAATTTCTACATGTACATGACTCATAAACACAGAAAACCAGAAAGCTCAGCACCACCCAGTCCACTCCGCTCGCACCTGGGTGAGGTCTGGCAGACTTTTTCCGCTCCGTTCACCGACACACTAAAGGGACAAACCCAGCCGGCACACACTCACAGGAGCTCTGACTTAAACAACGCCAGGCCACACAGGCCAGCCATGAGAGTAATGGTAGTACAAAAAACAAATAATAATAATAATACATAATAATAATAATATAATAATATAATAATAATATAAATAATAATAATAATAATATAATAATAATAATAATAATAATAATAATAATAATAATAATATAATAATATATTAATATGGACTGGCTTGAGGGGGATACGACATATATTGCTGAACTAGAATCTATTCGCCCGGTCGGAAGACGAGGGTGATATGATTCTAGTGATGCATGTTCGTAATCTCCCGAAAGTAAGAGCAGTCCATATTATTATTAATAACCACATCAGACATCTAGAGCACTGAAATTACATATTGAGCATCTTTACCTCTGCCTGCTAAATTCCTTAGCTGGGAAAACAATACTGTACGTCGTTTAGCCCGATTAGCTTGCCATAAGTTAACTGATCTTTGCCCGCCGCGCGCTGACGTGACCCGGGACGTGACGCGCTTGCAAGCGCTGCTACGGTGAGCTTATCGACGCATTTTGGAAACTAGATAGCGCTGTGAAGTTAGTCTAAATAGGGTCTAGTTGAAGCAGAAACTGTTAGATCAGTAATTTTGCCACTGAGTGATACAATGAAGATGAATTTCCTGCCTGGCTGGACGCCGCGATAGACGATGCGTACTTTTGCCCGGGGGGGGGGGTACTCGCCTACTAAGGTAAAACGGTAGTGCCGCTCTAATAGGTGACTTTTTCGCCACAAAATCTTAAACATGGGTCCGGTTTTGGAAAAAATCTTAAACATGGGTCATGATTTTGAAATTTTACGATTACATAGCTATTTTCGCCTATTTCATCGTCAAAATGCTAAAAAATGCCACTTTTCTTAATAAAAACCCTTAATAATAGGTACCATTTTCCGCCAAAATGACCCTTAAAAAGGGTCGGGTTTTTCGACTCCAGCGGCACACCCCCGTCGGAGCCAAATCTGAGTACCCCCCCCCCCCGGGACTTTTTGCACTGTTCTACGAGCGCTGTCAGTATGAACATTACAGGGAATCGGTGAGTAGATCTACCGCCGTACCGGTACGGTACGGTACGTACCTTACCGGTGATGAAGTTAAGATAGGGTCTAACTAACGTTACTTAGAGTTAGATCTAACTACCGTACGTTATATCATTAATTAGATCTATGGTACCGTAGTTATGGTGTATATGTCTCGGCGATGGTAACGTCAGAGCCAAATATTAATTTGCAACGTTAGTCTAAGTTACTAACGGTAGATCAAAATCAAACATGACGGGTGTCAAGTTAGATCTATATTCTAATCAATGAGCCTCTAACAAAAACAACGTTACGGTACACCTCTGTTGGGGTAAACATTATAAAATTCACCAATGTTACCTTCAAATTCACGTTGTTCATCATAAAACTGATCTGATGTGCAGATTTAACGTCTAGAATATACATCCTAGCGATCAGTTAATATTACTTGATGACTGTCGAACAAACTCGGCCCCTAAATTACTCGTTTCATCACTTTGCTCTAACGCTATTAAGTTACTTAGACCATAGAGGCATAGCTCTACATACATCTATATGCAAAAAGAAAACAGTTCAAGAAAGTTACGGGTGCAAAGTTTCAAAACTATCAAATTTATAACGTCGAAGACGAAGTTTCAAAAACGGCACACACACACAAATATCCAGAACATGTTCATTGTACGATTGACGTAAACGTCTTGTGAACGTGCCAAGTCAAGTTTACGTGCAAACAAATGGGAATTTCGCTTCGTGTGCGAGCGCGAGCGGCACGGCGGCAGTTGCAGCAGCTGCGGTGCAGTGATTGTATATTCCTCCTAAGCTACAATACCCGGATGTTGGCTCGAGCGCTGTTTAACACGCATTTTGCCATTGACTTTTCTGAGCGGTCAATACGGGAAAATAATTGACCGGTAAATAATTATTGAGGTCTAAGTTGGGCAATAAGGGAAGCTGCCCAGCTCAGATGTCTGATACGGTTAATAATAATAGCAATTAATAATAGTAATAATAATAATAATAAAAGTAATTATAACAATAATGATAATAATGATAATAATAATAATTAATAATAATAATAATAATAATAATAACAATAATAATAATAGTAATAATAATGTAATATAATATGATATAATATTTGAAAAAATAATTGAATTAATTAAAATTAAAAAGTATAAATTTTAAAAATATATAATATTCGTAAATTAGCACAAAATAAGGCATACAACTTTATTAGATGTCTATGTACATCATATATTCATTTTTCCCCCTTTTTATTCTTTTCTTTCAAGATGAATGTATCAGTAACCCGTGCATCAATGGAGGGATGTGTGTTAATAAGCAGCCGGGATTTACTTGTCTCTGCGATGCTGGATTCTGTGGACGAACATGCGAGTCAAAAGGTTGGAAATTTTGTTCGGGCAGATTATTTTCTGCATTTATTGATAATAAATTCATACGCATAAATTTATAAATTGCAAAAAACAAAGACTCATGAAATTATTTGACAAGTATGCATAAATAAATTTCACAATTGAGTGTAGTTTGAGTGTAATAAAATATAAGTATTGCGAAAAAGAAGGTTTCTGATTTCACAAATCATGATAGTATATGAGTTTATCAAAATTTTATTCATTGTGATGGGTTAAGAATTTTAGAGCATGTCAGTTAAAAAAAAGTCTCAGAGTAAAAAAAAAATCACATGCAAATTGAGACAGGTTTATTAGACTGGGTTTTATTAGTTTATTTTAATTGTAAGACTAAATGCAGAAGGACCACCTATCATAAACAGAGCTTGATTAGATAGCGGCCACATTGTGATGACAAGCTACATTGACAGACGATGTGGGATTCTAAAACGGACGTCACTTTTACATAAGGGAAAATGAGTGTCTTTAGGCCAGTATGTTTGTTTAATTATTGTACATTGGTACGTGATGCGTAGCGTATGCGTGGCTGTGTTTGTGTGAGGAGGCGATAATGCAAATTCAATCGATGTATAGAGCAAGTCTTTCTTTGAATTAATGTTTGTATGTTATGTTATGTTATGTTATGTTATGTTATGTTATGTTATGTTATGTTATGTTATGTTATGTTATGTTATGTTATGAAAACAACCTCACTCGTGTGAGCAAAGTTTGAAATTAGAAAAGGAATTCAAAGTTGTTTGAAATTGATTTTATTCAATAACTGTATTGTGGAAGTAGATACTTTTTGTACTAATTAAGCTTTAAAAAAATAAAGGGAAACGCAATATTTTACATAGCCGGATTAGTCTGACAGGGGATTCCAAACGTCGGAATTCAAACAGTTGCACCCGTACAGGAGCTCCCAGTGTGATATTGGTCTGCACCTTTAAAGGCGCAAAGATGAACCCATTTTCCTTAGTCTGCATGTATTCAATATCAATGTGTACACCTCATGCAGTCTCGTAAATGTGAAAAAAAAATTATCGTAATAAGATCATCAGTTTTCTTATTTTTTTTATTTTCAGTAGGTTGCCCGTACAATTGGAATCGTTCGATGGACTTCTGCTATCACATATCGAACACAAAACTTCGCTGGCCTCAGGCAGTCAAGTATTGTAAACAGCTGGACGCTATGCTAATTGAAATTGATTCTTACCAAGAGAGTCAGTTTATCAATGAACTCATTAAACTCTCATCAGAGGATGGAACACACACTTCGTCTTGGCTGGGATGCATGGAACGGAATTCAATATGGATTTGTTTAAGTGGGAATAAATTTTATTCATCAGCGAACAACTTTACGGGATATTGGAGTAAGTATCTTATTTCGACAAACAATAATATAAATCAAATCAACTGGACTTACGTATAAATTTGACGAGAACGTTTCACGTCCTATCCGGGACGCCTCATCAGCTCATCTGAAGTGGTGACGGGAAAATATACGTAGGGTAAGTCCAGTTCACTTGATTTATATAATTGTTTGTTGAAAGTTTACCTGGATGAATCAGAACTTATATCAATTTATCTTATTTCGAATACGTTAGCCTACAAGTAAAGTGATCAGTTTTAATTTCAAATTAGAAGTATGGATCTTTTTACAATATTGTCGTGAAATAAGAATTTAACACGTTAGACGAAAAGTGTTGTTTTACGCGATCTCCAAAACTTTGGTTACAATAAATTTACTTGAAATTCGTTTCTTTGTAGTGATCACAAAGTGTCACACGGTTGCTCATGACTCGTAATAAGACTAAAACATTGTAGAATAACAAGCTCAATCCCAACTATTAAAAAACAGGAGTAAAAATGCATGGACGGAAACGCTACCAAGTCCTAATCTTCAAACAAATTACGTGTAAAAATGTGATGGATCCCGAAAAAAACAGTCATGGCCGCGGCCATAAACTTACAACCTTGCGGCATGCATTATATTGCTGTAAAGGCTACGGTTATACCTTACGTAATGAAAAGGTTTCATTACAACTCCTCTAGTTTCCCTTTTCTACAATATAACAGTTATGGAAGGTAATTAGGTATAATTGATGAAAAACAAAGTTAATCACAACAATTTCATATAAACTAGAGTCCACAGTGAATTCACATTATCCAGTTATTTCTTGGGTTAATATTAATGACAAAATAAGAAAAAATATCCGTCACACTAGGAAACGAACAATATAAGAATTTCTAAACTACTCCAAGAGTAGTAATTGATTTGTGAATTTGTCACTTGTATTTAGAATATTGCACACTAAGCTATTTTTAGGTAAGTCCTGATTGCTAAATAAATTACTACACGTCGTTTCCAATTTCTTTTTTCTACAGATTGGAAATACACGCTGTATAATGACACTAGCGGAATGTATGTTGCTCAGTACAGGAGTACTTGGTACAGATTAGCTTCAAGAATAAGGTTATTGGTTGTTTGCCGAAAGAAATCAATATGCCTAAACTGAAATGGGAAAGGCAAGGAAGGTAACGACAGAAAGTGCATTGCAATAGCAAAAGGTTTACAAAAGGTTCTACATATGTTCCAGGCAGAAGGACCTTAACAATGAATTTTCTCAAATTTGAGAAATATTGACATATTTGATATTTGTAAATATTAGATGGCTAGTACAGTTACGAAGATGTGATTGGTACACAGCTCGTCACATGATACGCTTTGCTAGGATCGCAAAATGACATAATTAGTCAAGCTGATATTTATCTTCCATATGGAAATAGAGAAAAAGTAACTGTCTTTCAGATTCATACAATTTTACTGACAGGCAGGAATGATTTGGTGTAATTTTTTTAACATTTGTCCATAATTTTCGGCCATCGGCGTAACTTTCAGCCAACACTTGAGACGCGCGTGACGTCACTACGTGTTGGGCAATCGATAGTGCAATTGGTATCGTCCGCTAAACTGAGCTCGGTGACGATTTTCTTTCCTCAACGTCGACACCAAACTTAAAATCACCCACTACAAACGTAATCAAGGCCATCTAATATAACAAATATTAACTGGTAGGGGGTATAATGTTACAATCTTTGGAGCGTCAGAGAGTTATATTTTCCCTCAGCGCTGCGCGCTTCGGGAAAATATAATCCCTTGGAGAAAATATAACTCCATGACGCTCCAAAGAATGTTATATTACACCCCGTACTAGTCAATATCTATATATTATTATCTAAAGGGGGGGTTTCAAGCGCCGTGATATTATCGCGTATCCCGCGCGCAAAGGAATGCGCGTATACGCGCTACCGGGAGACGCGTATGATATCGAAAATATCATACGTTGTCGAAAAAATATCAGATACATCCGGGTACTTTTGTATTAGTTTACTAGTTAATTAAGCTTTCCACCCGTGTTTTCCACACAAATAATGTATTAAAAATTTAACAATTTTTTTTAAATCACCCTATAGTAGTATATATTAAATGGCTAGTACAGTTACGAAGATGTGATTGGTCCACAGCTTGTCATATGATACGCTTTGCTAGGATCGCAAAATGCTATATTTTCACAGCTCGTCATATTTTCCCAGCTGAATATATTTTTCGAATGTCGAGCGCCCTCGTACGGTTCAACACGACCCATGTGTGTGTGTGTTGGCTATGGAGAAAGCTTCACCGTGCGACGCAAACCGCTGAATGTACCTTTTCCGTAAAAATTGACATAATTAGTCAAACTGATATTTACCTTTCATATGGAAATAGAGAAAAAGTAACTGTCTTTCAGATTCATACAATTTTACTGGCAGGCAGTAATGATTTCGTGTCATTTTTGTAATACATGTATTTGTCCATAATTTTCGGCCATCGGCGTAACTTTCAGTCAACACCATGAGACGCGCGTGACGTCACTACGTGTTGTGCAATCGATAGTGCAATCGGTATCGTCTGCTAAACTGAGCTCGGTGTCGATTTTCTTTCTTTCCTCAACACCAACACTGAACTTGAAATCACCCTCTATAAGCATACTCAAGGCCATCTAATATAACAGATATCAACTGGCAAGGGGTGTAATGCAGCAATCTTTGGACCGTCAGTGAGTTATATTTTCCCTCGTGATCATATTTTCCCTCAGCGCTGCGCGCTTCGAGAAAATATAATCCCTTGGGAAAATATAACTCCCTGATGGTCCAAAGAATGTTATGTATACACCCCGTACCAGTCAATATCTGTATAATAGGCCTATTGTTCTTTTGTATAATGTGCTGGCTTTGCTTAATAGACTGAGGAAGATGTGATTACGAAGAATTTAATGTTGTCACACGAAGAATAAATCAGAGCGGGCAGTGGTTGCCATTGAAAGACTCGATGATTTGTACAGAATTTTATCAAATTTTTATTTTGATAATTTTCCAGAGTTTAGATAATAATGATTATGAAAATATCGGACTCGTTTGCGACTCGTCCGATATTTGTCACAAGTCGTACAATATTTTCTTGTGTCCACCTCAAAGCCATCCAATATTATATAATTAACAGACTGACAAAAGGATAAATACATGAACTCACTAGTGTGTAATTACCATTAATTATTCGACCGTATTTAATCATCGCAGTATAATTTGGATAATCCGCCACTTAGATACTTCATAACGGAGCACTGTTATTGTGCGTAGTTTATTGTAGATACACTACACCAAAACGTTTTTTGAACTTTAGCTGTTGAGTAGATGCTCTATATATATATTAAAAAAAAAATAGTTTTATTGCTCTTTGAATACTTAAAAATGTATCTGTTTTTATGTTCTAGAGTTTAGACTGATTAAGAAATCACACATCTCATTGGCCTAGGCGATTCGAATACCGACTTTTTACAACGCAATAACTTTTTTAATAATCTTCCGTCAGCTACAAGACAAGAATCTCATCATTTTCATATCGATACCAGTAATGTTATGACGACTGTTCATGTGTATGAATTATGTTGTGTATATTTATCTACAAATATTTTGTGTAGTTGTTGAATTAAGATTCCATCGTCTAGAAACTTTTCCAGGTCCATCTGGTATCGAGATGTTAAAAATGTGATAAGTGATAGTGGAATATTTATGATTTTATCTGATCTGTAAATATCTACTGTCTAATAATAGAATCATATCATTACCATCCAGCTGGTCCAGTGCTTTTGTCGTACGAGAGTAGGCTGAAAGGTTCATAGCCTGACTAAAATGAAGTTATGTTACAGCAATAAAACTAGCCATGCATTAAATTTAACCTTGTTTATACTAACTGCATTGTTCCTTTTCAGATATCTTTTCTTGTGTTTCGTTTAGAAATAAGTTTTACATTGGAAGTTGGGATTTCTGAAAATGGTCAGTTTGGACAGATTTTTAATGGCAGAGACTTGCCCTTCCGGACAGGGGTCATCTTTGTGGGCTCTTACCAGGCTTTTCTTGAAACTCATTCCTGTCTCTCTGCCAAATAACTTGATGAAGTTGTATTTTCAACAGTGGTAACCACATTTGGTTGGATCTTTCAGCACTTCAAGTCCTGAAAACCGTGACCCATGTCCGGGAAAGCAAGTCTTCGTCATCAAAAATCTGCCAAAAATGACAATTTTCATACACCTCAACCGCAAATGTAAAAATCATTTTTAAAACAAAAATTAAAAAAGATAGCTGAGAATAATCAATGTAGTTAGAATCAGAAAAGGTTGAATTTAATGCATGACTTGTTTACAACCCCTTCTTGTGAGCTTTTCAGCCTACCCTCGTAGTTACATTCTTATTCAGTGTTCTATCACTAGTTAACGTACGTTGGTCCAGTGATTTAAAACTTTTACCACCATTGCAACTAAACTCCAAACTCCAAAAAGGGTTCAATTTAGCACCATTTGTCACAATAGCGACACAATTTTAACAGGTGCTTATAGGCACCAATTCGGGAGCTTGATAGCACTCTTTTCAAGAAAATGGTGTTATGCTAAACTCCTCAAAAAAAGTTTGGAAATCTAACTTTGATCGATTATTTCCCCCTTCTTGTAGTAGCAATCAAAGCATGTATGGTACCAGCCAAAAATTATTCAATTTTCTTTAAAATGATGTCCTACATGTACTTGTTATGATTATTCTATCGGGGAAAGGGACGTACTTCAAAATATTGGATAAAGTGTAAATTGAAAAGCTGCAAAATTACCGGTGTTCATGAAAAGTCAATAATGAACGTATTGTTTGTGCTCTCATCTGTTCAAACATTAATGTCAATTTCAAAAGGAGCCCCTACTACTTCATTTGTTTTATGCCTTTAAGACTGAATGGTTGATTCTCTTTTTAAATGCGCATTCACATTTTTTTTCGTTTGTTTGTTTGTATGTATGTTTCTTTGTTTATTATTTTGTATATCCTTGCTTGCTTATGCACAAGCTTGTTTGAATCCATGATAATATTCGTGTTGCAATGCATAATGACCAAGAGACAATGGAAAACTCACTCATCAACAGGAAAATAAGAAATTAGGTGAATTACCAAACTTATATTTTGCAAAGCCTTTAACCTCAAAGTCATGAACATTTGTAGTAGCATTGGCTTCATTTGAACTTGGTGTTCATGGCTGACCAGCTGAAAACAAAAAACATAACTCCATATAAAAGAACATGTTCTTTATTGACTCTTCACCGCCACCGGTCATTTTGCAGCTTTTCAATTAACACTTTATCCCATATTTTTAAATACTGCATTTTCCCCAATACAATAATCATAGCAATTAGGGTATCATTTCAAAGAAAATTAAATAATCTTTCTGATGGTACCAAGTATGGGTTGATTGCTACTATGAAAAGGGAGAAATAATCGAACAAACGCAGATTTCCAAACTTTTTTTGAGGAGTTTTTCACCTGTTTACGTCAGAATGGTGCTCAAGAGCACCAATAAATTAAGGTGTCGCTTTTGTGACAAGGCTAGGCACCTTTTCGGAACTTATAGAGTATACACTTTAACAATGTTAGTTCCCACGTGTGGTACTGAATGGTTTAATCGTACATATGGATACGTATGCTGGTCCAAAGTTATCATCCAAGATATAATGACAGACTCACATTTTATAATGAGTTGTTCGTTTATTGGTAATGAGAAAAATACGGATACATTTATTTTCCAGACTTAGCACCTGTGCTATTCTCTGGTTTCCATTTGCCAGCTTCAGCAACTTGCATTTGTTGTCGTCATTGTAAATACGTATTGTTGGCAAATAAACTCAAACTCAAAATTACTGTATTGATCAAAATATCCAATATGGTGGTGGAGGTTTGTCACCACGTATATTGGTTAAATCGAACAATTTGTGGTCACAATGGCCATATCTCGGTCAAATCCTATCAAAATATTTTACATATTGGATGCACTTGAGTGGTATATCGTAGATATTGCATTCAGAAAGCATACATATTGCACGAGTCGAAGACGAGAGTGCAATATTCATGCTGATGAATGCAATATCTACGATATACCACGAAAGAAATCCAATATTAGTATTATATACATACAAATTTTAGGAAATGTGCCAGAATAAATTGTAATTTTTGCAATTTTTTCGATAAATGCACGTAAAGCTAGCTCTGTATAGCATTTCAAACTTTCAAACTGACGCACTTCATTGCTCTCTTTACGCGCACTTTATCGCGACTTATCGCGCATTTCATCGCGTATTTCATCGCGCATTTCATCGCGTAAAAGTAATGCGCACCGTTGTTACGCGCTCACGCTAAAGGCGCTGTCACACTATGACGAATTGGCATTGAGTATCCATTGCGTATGCAACATTTTGACATTCGTTGGCACACGCTATAAGTTCGTTTGGGGATCGTTTTGACATCGTTGCTATCCGTTTTAATACGCAACAGTACGTTGTTGTTCGTTCCGTGCGCTGAAAATTTTTAAGCATGCATAAAATTTATCGACGTATGCCAAACGTACAAACTATGCGCAGCGCGTACGCTCTGAAGTTGCAATGCGAACGTTTCATTCGTCAACAGGACGGAAGCGGTAAGTCATCAATACATTTCCATCGATCTACCAAAAGTGAGGCCCTTTCTCCGCGAACGTTTTGCGTGTTGGTAGCGAATTAAAAAATGAGTTTGATGTTTTATTATCCAAATAAAAAGTATATATAACAAAACATTGCGAAACTGAAAGTTTTACAAAGGTATTAAAAGGATAAATGGGACCAGAAAATAGCATGAAATGCTAATCGTGTCTGGTACCATTAACACACATAAGTAGCACAACAATGAGAATGCAGTATGATATGCATATGAATAAATGTTGAATACATACTGAAGCTACTAGCTATTCTACATCTTGTGTAAAATATATTCTGTGATTAAATACAAAGCTTTGGTATCTTAACTAAATAAAATGATAAAGGATTATCAAACATGTTTACAAAAAAAGGCAAGAATCTTGATTAAAAGTTCAAAACAATTGATTTCACTAACATTTGAGATATCGAGAGTTTTACGAAACTAATGATAATACAATATAACGAATAAATATGAATAAATGTTGAATACATACTTAAGCTAATGAATAAGCTATTCTACATCTAGTATAAAATATATTTGTGATTAAATATAAATATAAATGCTTTGGTATCTTAACTAAATAAAACGATAAAGGATTACCTAACACAATGTTTATAAAAAGGCAAGAACCTTGGTTTAAAAAACAACAAAAAATTATTCCATTAACATTTGAGATATTAGAGTTTTACGAAAGCAACACACTGATGCTTTCTCCCGTATGGATAGGGGTAAATCATTCCAGAAGCATGTGCCTCTGAATGACACTGAAAATTTTCCCTGTGTAGTCCTAACCCTAGGCACACTCAACTTCTTACTTTCCCTTTGTCTTGTCTCATATTGGTGTTCTATAAAACTGCAATACTGAATTAGGGACTGCGGCAATTTACCATTCAATAATTGATACATAAAAACACAGAC
>JZLH01S0612090.1:13866-27815 GCA_001188425.1 Eucidaris tribuloides
GGCTATTGTTTTTCTTTTGCATTTTTCAAATTCTAGGTAATTACTGACGCCCAGATTTCTCAGCCATGCCTTTCATCAATAGCCTCAGGGCATGGGTTATCTTTTCCTGGTCTGCGGGGATGTTTGCAAATGAGATCCACTGCCTTTAAAAGGCACCAATAATAAGAGCTATTTTGCAAAAAAAAAAAAAAGCCCTCATGATTATTAGGAAATCCACCCATGTGTATGTGAGTTTGTTTGTGTGTTTGTGTGTGTGTGTGTGTGTGTGTGTGTGTGTGTGTGTGTGTGTGTGTGTGTGTGTGTGTGTGTGTGTGTGTGTGTGTGTGTGTGTGTGTGTGTGTGTGTGTGTGTGTGTTGTTGTTGTGTGTGTGTGTGTGTGTGTGTGTGTGTGTGTGTGTGTGTGTGTGTGTGTGTGTGTGTGTGCGTGTGTGTGTCTGTATTTATCTAGTTTCTTGTATTATTAGACTAATTTGACCAAAAGGCTGAGGTTAAAACAAACTCAATTCACCATTGCCCATATCTGCACTTTTGTATTTTGGGAAAAAGTAATTAAAATTGGAAACTTGAGTTAAAATATTGGGTGCCAGTTTCAGTCTGTACATTTCCTTTCCTCAAGACAATTTGACGCCATACTGCCATACTGCCCCTAAAGGGCCAAGTATCACTCATCTGGCCTGCCTGCCTATGGCATCTCTTGTGCCGGCATCCCCCATTTAATGAGTCAAGACGACAAGTGAATCTTGACTGGGACCCTGGTTATGCCGCAAGTCAAAAGCATTTTGAGAATGGTCTCAGAACAGGTCACTTGTGGTAACCATAACAGCTGACCTAAAAAGTGGACTACAAGAGTTTTGAAAGCATTCTTGTTGGGTGACCTCCAGAGGTGGTCTGAGACCGTTCTCGGAATGTTTTGAGTGTGGTGTAACCACACAACAGTTCAGAAACCAGCGGTGGAAGTTATGTAACATGAGTAAACACGCAAACCCGCATAAGCCAAGAGTATGGTAGCCTTTTGACTAGGCAATGTGGGTGTGGGTTGTCCCTCACGCCATTAAGCCTCTGAGCAGTTGTATCCCGTGCGCCTAAAAAGAGACTAATTATAATGCCTACACTCCTAGCGCACCGAAAGATTGGCTGTTCACCCACAACGCCTTTTCTATTTTGCACTGACCGAACCAAACTAATTATATATTCAGGACAGCCTCATATGGACCGACCATGAATATTCATTACATAATCAGTTTGTTGCCCAATCCACGTTATGGACCGGTTTCAAATCGTACAGTACGTGAATATACCTTAGGGGCCTACTGTTTGAAAAGCACGCATTTTCCCGTAACACTAGAAGGAATTTGATGAAACTAGCTATTTTAGTCATTGCAAAATACCTCGTAATTGCATAATGTAACAAATCTAAAGTCAGAAAATAGATAGTAAACGTTGATAACACAGTTTCAGAAATCTATTCACCTACTGTAAACATGAACGCATCCATCACACGCGTCCCATAGCGCATACTGCGTGCAGTGCAGAGATGTCTCTGCGTGTGTACTACTCCCGCTGTGAATCGTGAAAGCTGATTGGCTGCCACCGTTTGGTGGCAGATTTCGGCTGCAAAACAAAGGTTAAAATAAGAAATTCGATGCAGAATAGCAAAGGCCGAGGGGCTTCGCCCCTCGCCTGCTTTGTCACTGGGGTTAGCGCGGTAAGTCTCGTTCCAAGCGCTAGTGGGGTATTGCGCTGACGGGGGAAATCATTAAGCCCTGAGGCCTTGATCAAAGGCTAAGAGTATGGAGAAACCTATGCCCGCAGTGCAGGTGTGGCTTAGTTGTTGCTGGTGGTAACTACTGCTCTAACGAACATGAGACATAAGCATTCTGCGACCATTCTCAGAATGGTTATGATGGTGCAACCAGAGATAAAGCTACCAAGGGTCAATTATGAAGGAGGTCCACCCCCCTTACAAAAAAATCTTACTCCTTATGTATTTTGATAAATTAATAATATGATAGATGATAGTGTAGTTAAAAGGAAATAGTAGGATTGGAAAAAGTCCTTTTGGATAAAACTACTCTAGAATCCAGTACCCTATTCAAGGCTTCTGCTGTCTTAATTTCATAGCCAATTGTTTATTTATTTTTAAATATTTATCTTATGACAATCACCATCAGTACTCATTGTGACAGGTGAATTTGTTGTGTAGCTTTATATGGGATCAATTTCTATCAAGGCACCAGAGTAATTCAGTACTGAAAAATGTGTGTTTTTCCACAAGTCACCAACTCAAGATATATCCTTCCAGCCAGGAGATACTCTCTGCCTGGTATATACATTGGTATATGTTTCACCCAGTTTGGCTCTTGATGCCTTTGTTTTTTTTTCTTTTCCCAGTCATGTCAATGCCCTTTAAGGGGAAAAATGTTACAGTTGGTATTCTCCCCTCTCTTGTAGGTACATATGTATATTAAACAAATAAATACATTTGAGACTAGAGGTAGTATACCAGGGTAGCTGCATTTTGTCTGATTCCCTCAAATCTTGGCTGCCAGGCCCCCTGAAGTCCTGGCCGTAGACAGCAGCCAATATCAGTGGCTGATAAGACCTTGTACAGTTCCTGAATTGTCACGTTCAATTACAGGTCCCCTCTGTCTCTGGTGTGATTTCTGTCTGTGCTTGAACAAGGTTAGATTGGAGTCTTCTTGTATTAGTTTGTGAACCTTGTCATTCATCATAGGTTATTGGCCTTTCTAGAACTAGATTTCTCTACTTCAATTAGTTTATTTTGTTTTTTACCTAGATATTGAGAGTTTACAGTCTAGATTTTTGTTATTATTAAGTTTATAGGAACCTTTTGACACTAACACTAACAGAGAGACCAACTCTTCCCTTTCTTGTAGTATTTAGAACTTTTTGCAACACTAGCTTTTTCTAAATTTTATTCCTTCGGCTGACGACTGATCGGACAAATTTGGAACTAATGGAACGGCCCTTGCACATGCACGTCACTGTATATATTTTGAAGTTTAAATGTCCAGATTTTTACCAAAACTATGTATTCTACCCAAAGGTTCTATGACAAGTGTTTATTTATACTGATCTTCACATTGTGAACGATTTGAGCTGATTTCATTAATTTTGCCGTTTTCTGGTGTGTAAATCCCGTACTCTGTCTTTAAATCTTAGTAAATAGATTGTGAAAGAATACAAAATTTGTGGTCATTTTTCACCAGTATTTGGTCTGACTTGCTATTGTAAATTATTTTATTTGTGCCATCATTACCATGAATTCCATTGTATAATAATAATAATAATAATAACAATCAACAACAACATTAAAAGAACCAACCAATAGGGGGAATCCACACAATGGGTTTATTCCGTCACAATAGGGAGGAGAGCGTTTAGGCGAAAAGTGTGCGTTCAGGGGAATCGAAAGAATAGGCGGAGAACAAAAGAATTAGGTAGCAATTAGAGTAATAATAATAATAATAATAATAATAATTGCATTTTAACTTTACCCTTTATAAGTGAAGTGGGTCAATCCAGACAACATGCATACTTGCAGGCGTAGCAGGAATTTAATGTTTTCTAGCTTGATTCCATGTCATGTCTTTACTGACCACAAACCATCCTCTCTCCCAAATTAATGGCATCCTTGATTTGCTATTAAACTGGAAGGGAAACTCCCCATAAACCCTGAGGATATTCAGACGGATATTATTGCCTCCAAGTGTTATTTCTCTTATTTTTTCATATTTTCACTTTTCCTTCCTCGCAGTGGTGCCCGACTTTATGGAAAGTTGATGTGATGCAACAAAAATAAACAAATTAGAGTCAGTTAATGAAGTGATGATAGATCTTCATAAATTCAAAACTATTCTCTCTTGGGAGTATCGGAGTGTGTAACATGTCTACCTGTTGGCAATGCTTTACATTTTTTATTCTTTTTACGAAGCACTTTTAGCTTTATTTCCAATTCTATGGAAATATTTCACTATTCACTGTAATCTCGTAGTTAATGAGATTATTGATTGTATTTAATTTTTGTTTCTTTACTTTTTACCTTGTTCAGCATTTCATTAATTATTAGTTGACTCAGTCAAAATCTAATCCTTAGACGGGGCTCCACACTAATTATCACTTTCAGATTTTTACTTGCCCCCCAAAAAATGTACTTGCCTGAAAATAACAAGTAATTATTTTCTCACTAACGTTACCACCCATTTAGGCCTTTTTTATGCCATTGAAAATTAAGTTTACTGGCAATTTGAAAAAGGTGTGATGTATTAGTGTGAAGAGGACTGCAAAATAATGTTACGACAATTCTACGCAAACCTGTTTATCTAGCTGAGCCATCATCAATGGCACATGACCTGACAACACAATTGATGTTTTACACCCAAGCTTTTAAACCAAACACAGTAAAGTAAAGTACAATGAACAAAATATTAAGTTGACTGAAGACAAATTCGGAATATTTCACATGTTGTTAACTTTTGGTATAATTTTGGTCATGTTTTCCTCATTTAAAGACACTATACAACATTTTGAAAGCCTCACGTGAAAAAAATTGTCAAACTTTGCTATCTGACAGTGTTTGAATGGACCCGAGAACGCAAAATTTTAGACAGTTATGCTGTCACTAATAAAATATGGACAGATAAAAATTGGCATATGAATTATTCTGAGCCGATGAAAATTCTGCAACAAATGGGGAAAACTAGACTGGTGGCTCAATGATTTTCACATTTTAAAAGCATTATAATGATCGTTTTGAACTGCAATTTTTTCGGGGCTTCAGTTTTAGACCTTATCTGGTAACATGGGAACTCTTGCAGATTTTTAAAACTTGAAACAATGTTAGACCGTATGTGACCTTTAGCATCAAATTTTACTTATTCGTTCTTCTCGTCATATCTATCTATCCCTCTATCCATCCTTCATTTTATTTTCTTACCATGGTCTTCCATCCACATGTCAGTGAAAGTTATTCCACTTCTCTCTATGTTACTGCCTCCACCTGTCAATCAATCATCTTCCATGTCTATCAATCAAGTCCTCATCTTACTGTGTCACATTACTCCACACTTTATGACTACTTCCTCACTTGATTTCGCATTCTTGTCAGCATCATCAGGTCTGATAACCTACTTCTTATCTCACCCACACACTGCCATCTTTAAAGGGGTGATTACCCAACCTAAAAATACAATACCACAAGTTCTCACCTTACATAGAAAAAGTCACAGGGTCTGGAATCGGGACTTCACGTTACAATGACATAACCAACAAAAAGTAGCCTTGAGTAATGTTCATAGGTATGTTTAAAAAAAGTGTATTTTGGTGCATTTTTAACATCATCTGCTATGATCCTCTCGCTGTCAATCATAGACAGTTATTCAGTCAGAGAGCCATATTGCAATACGTGACATTCCAAATACATCAGGTACTAAGTGGGCATTTTGCGATGCGCACACTGGATAGCACTTTTAGCGATACGCCGGTGGACATCCCACCTGGGACACAGTACGGTCTGGTGACCTCAAACTTTGTTCGAGATGACCACTGATCAATGATAATTATTTTTTTTTTAAATAAGAAGTCGGTGGTGATAAGTTGACTTTTGTCAGTTCTATGTAGTTGATTTAAAAAAATTTTTTTTTAGAAGTTCTCATGATCCGTATCAGTTTGTGACAGGTCATGGAACTATTATTTGGCACAGACCAAATACAGTGGGAAATTGTGACCAAATTTGTTAACTTTATTTGACATGACATGAATGTTTTTGCCATGAATTTTCATGAAAATTCTGTGTGTGTATTAAATATTTTCTTCCTAATCCTCAGCTAATTGCTGAACATTTATGTTCCCAAATTTACTTCACCAACATTGCATTTATTTTATTCTGTATGAGACAGTTTAGACATTCATGTGATGTTGTGAATTCTAAGTGAAATCTGTTTATAATTATCTCTGGATTCATCCAAGTTCCATTGTCCCTGGAGTGTGGTTTTTGCAGGCAATATCATCCCAGATGATGACAGTTCGGCTCTGTGATGGTAAAACAGTCTAAGTAAAAAACTTGACTTTTTGAGGTAAATGCACTTCTTGGGTAATATGAGGACGTTCTTTATCAAGAATTTGCCATCATTGTAATTTCCGCTGTCTTGGTACTTTTTCCTCATTTTTGTTTTGATTAGTTGTGATGGTAAATCATCTTGAAGTTAACCTATTGTCATCTATGCTATGCGATGGTAAAACAGTCTATGTTCGCGTTAGACCATGTGGTTTATTGCAGCCATGTGATGGTAAAAATGGTCTATCTTGAAAATAATTGTCCTGAGAAAATTTTGCTTAGTTTAATGTTCAAATATTTGACATTTCATTGAAAAAATGTACAGTAGTCCATAAAAATGATGTGATTTATAGAAACTGATAACTAACCAATTTTACGTATATTTGGTTATTTATTTCAAACAATAATAATATTTGAGTAGATGACCGTTTTACCATATTATGAACATCAAAAGTCATAATACTCATATGAAGGTAAAACAGTCCATCTACACAAAAATTATTATTTTTTTAAAAACAAAATAACCAAATGTGTGGACAAAAATGGTCGATTATCAGTTTTTAAAATCATTTTTGTTCTGTTGGTATTTTGGATTATATCCCTATCAGTGAAATACATAGAACATTTGAACTTGAAAGTCTTTTTTCTCAAAACGGCTATTTTCAGGATAGACCGATTTACGATCTCACGGCCAGTTAAGACCAGCTGTGACTCGGCAGTGATTGAAACTTGCCGCCAGTGGACAAAACATGAATATCATATAATCCCACCTCAAAATTGGTAGCATCCTAAATTTGCTGGTTTCGATGGATTTAGCAAATTAATGACATGGCTGTGAGAGACATTGGATGAAAAAAGACATACATGTATTTCCAAACATATCTTTGTATATATATATATATATGTTATGACTTTATATTGTTTGTAAATTGCTAGAGAATAGAGTTATTACTTTGGACATTTTGAAATTTGTAATCCTGTGTGTTTGTTGAAGAATATTATAGTTTAAGTAATATGGGTATTGAGTATTTCAGACAGACTGAAAATCACAACTAAATTTTATATCGTAACAGTAGGTATGATATAAATTAGAAGCACCTTTTTTTATTGCATACATATATTATACTTGGTTATGAGATGATTGTTTAAGTTGGAAAGCTGTAACATTTAATCAACTAAAATAACACATTTTACATAGATTCCAGCCCAAGATATCTCATTCTTAGTCTCCAGTAGGTTAAGACTTCTCATGTGTAAGACATGAAATAGAAAACAGAACTTTAAAATTGTTGTAATTTGAAAAATTACAACAAACCATAGTTGCCAGATTTAGCATAATTGTGTTTTTTGGCATAATAAAATCCATTCTGGTATCTACTATTATTCCTGGCATAATTTGATACAATTCAGCATAATTCTGGCATAATTTTGAGACTTAATTAAAATATTTTAATGGAAGATATTTCGCTTGTAATTTGACAGGTAATTAAAATTTGATTTGCTGGGCAAAATCAAGGCTGATGATGGCAGTTGCGTCGGGTTTTTTAAAGTAAAGCATAATTTAGCATAATATTTCAAAGATTTTTGGGGATGATTTAAGTTTTGATGCTGGTGCACGCTGCATCAAATGTGCTGGGATCATTGGCTGCAGGTTGGAATCACATATTCACCGGTAGCTGTCACATTCATGAGTCAGCTCAGATTGGATGTCACACCACTCACTTTTGATGTGTGTCGGATAACACTAATCCACCATCCCACCGTGTGACGCCAGAGAGCCACAAAGCGCTGTCAACGTGACCTCCTTTTGTAGAAGTGACAAAAACACTGACATCGACAAGAGGAGATTGAAAAGTCTTCCCTTATTTACTCCTGGATATTCTCAGTTGGAAAACAACTCTGTCCCAGTTGTATCCTCACTGTGACTCCCAAAGATGTTATCCCACAATCCGTCAAAAAGATCACAAAAATTGTTTCTTTTTGGGAACTTCTATAGAATTATGGTCTTACAGGTGAATACATGTGAATAATAATAATAATAATAATACACAGCTTTTATATAGTGCATAACACATCAAGTGAAAATGTCCCTATGTGGTGAAAAGAACATGAGAAAACAGGCAAAAGAAAGTAAGGGGAAGATAAATAGTTACTGTTCTAATGGAGCCTTTGAACATGTTTCCAACAAAATATGATTATTTATGGTAAGTTGGTAAACAAACGCTGAATTTTATTTATAGCTGGGTAATGACAGTAGAAGTAAAACACCAACTTTTACATTTGATGCCGTCTTTTTTGTGTGTTTGCAAGTTGTGGTTAACATTGAGTTTTGGTTATAAATCCCCAGAAATTGATAACTCTTTATTACTCCCAGATGTGAAATTTTCAGCATTTATTCTGATTTACCATCTATTAATTCTATCGTATAAGTATAAACATCCTCTTCATGTACAAATTCTGTAATGAACTGTGACTGTTATCTATTCATTATCCTTATTACATAGTCTCACTTAATTTTCATGCAGTCGTCACATGATCTGGTCACATGACCTGGTCACATGAGGTATTGACGTACTGTGGATCACATGACAGGACTGTATTCCATTGGGTTTCATTCCTATTGTCTGGTAGTTTTATTAGAAGGATAAGGGAGGATTATCTCTTATCACTATTCCTAAATCTGATTTATTTCTGGCAAGAAAATATTGGATTTTGTGCCAGAAAAGTGACGTAGATTAATGTTGGAGGTCTTGAGGCTGGTTTAACCAAAGCCTTGCTCCCCCCACCAAACTGTCATTGTACACCAAGCTTGGTTATGGACTTTCAAAATGGACCCTTAACAAGTAATTAATCAATCTCAGAATACCAACAGACAAGTGTTCAAGTCTGAAGTGATACCTTTTTAAAGTAAACCTTCTGCTAAAAGTATAGGCTAACCTTTTCCTCTGATTTTTTGCGATTTTGATACCCTCTTTACTGTACGTGTGTACGTCGCCCATCTGTGAAAAACAACCTTTTTTACATGTTTTTCTCACACATATGGTGTACACCTTGTAATGAGCACAGCCCTGCCAGGCCCTTATAAAATGAGGAGGTAGTGTTTTGCCTTTGGAACCTAAAGATGCTAACAAAGATCATTTAGGTTACAATAAAAGATCCATGATACCTAATAGGGTAACTTTTAAATTTTGAGCAGTTTATTACAAAATAAATATATTTGATACTAAAAGATACTAGGTAAATATATAAAATCATTGTTTGTAATGTGTCACTTCTACCAAACAACTAGGTCTTTCACTGAAGGAAGCTATGGAAGTAGTGTAGTGGCATGAAGTTTACTTGCTTACTCATATTTCTGGCAGAGTGTTATCATGTGGGCAGACATGGCAGCTATTTTAGAACATTTCAAACAAATGGCTTCCACAAGGAGCAACAAACAGGGTCAGGGGGTGACAAACACCCTCTGGGCATCCCTTAATTTTCAGATTTCCAAAAACATTTTCTTTCTTACCTTCCTCTCCAGTCTGATGTTATCCACATTCATATGATGTTCATTGAAAACTAAGCACAGAGTTGAGTTGAGAGAGACTTCCTTACAAACATAAACAACAATGAGGACAAAAATGCAAGTCATGTAATTTTTTAATTGTCAATATTTCATCATTAGGAAGTTGAAATCTAATGTCTTAATGTTAAAAGTTACATACTAATCTGATGATATATGAGGAAACAAATTATTTTGGAATCTTGTCTTGACCCCAAATTTGAATTTCAATTTATCAGAAAAAATTTCCATGAGAAGAGTTTAGACACTAACAACCTAACAAGGTGTGCAATATATCAAAATGATATTGTTCAACAGCTAATTCCGCACAACTGTCTGTATCATGAAGATGAATATTGGTGGTGTAGAAATAACACCATTTGGAGTATATCAATTTTTTTCCCTTGAAACACAGGAATGATATATGTAAAGAAATCATTGTGTAAATTGAAATACTGTTGTCTGTTGATATTTCTGGGATAATGATTTGAAGTCACAATAAGTTTCATATCTGCTTGTGATGTAATTTCTTGGTTGTTCATCATCAGGTGAAGATAGCAGGGTTATAATATATTATTTTTTATTCTACATGTATGTCAGCTTATGTTTTACCAACAACAGTTTGTCTGATAGGATATTAAAAAGTATGATTCTCCTCAAATTTCCTTCGCAGCTAATGCCCTACAACCCCTTTAACCCATTGGCTATGAAACTGGATGTGCCTTGTGTTAACTCTATGTGATTTTAAGAATCTTGGAGGCAATGGGTTAAAAAATGTTCTGCATTATAACCAGGAGGGATTGTCTGCCTGACAGTGACACAAACCTAAATAGATGGTAGGATGCTACTTATTCGTTTTGACTTTTGAAGTAGCAGATGATCACCATGTGGCCTTTACCAAGCCTTCCTACGTACACATAGCTTTTTTCATGTTACAAGTGTGTCTTGTTTCTGCTAATAACATCATGTTCTTGTCATTAATAAGTGATTAGTTCTCCCTCTCTAATTGTTTCCGGTTAGTAGTGGAAAACAAATGGAATGAATTATCTACTGGAGACTCGATGTAAACATCTTATGACAAGGAATTAAATGAGATGATTCATTATTGTGACAGACGTCTGCTCTGATGTCTTCCTCAGGATAGTGCTAAATTGAGTCTTGTGATTGTTATTTTTAATTCAATTGAGAACTTATATTAAGCTTTATTTTTTGTGACATGTTTAAGTAACATACATGTACCTACCAACTGTTAGTGGCCAGTTGATAGTGGTAGTTTGAATGAGATTTAGGTTGAGTTTTGGAAGAATGGGGTAGGAGAGAGAGTGAACACATGGATATTGTGGATGTTGTTAGTAAGTACTGCAACTGGGCTTTTAATTAACACTTGGGTCTCATCGTGTTCGAAACTACTCGCGCTTTGGATTTTGGTGCAAATTTTTTGTAATGGTGTCTTCAAATGAACAAACACGCCGGGAAAATGATAAAATTGTACTTCAAAACTTGACTTTTGTGTCAAATAACTGAAATTAATGTCTGAGCCAGCTTTCAATTGGAAATTTGTCAAACTTTGGGTTATTCTGAGGTCATAGGTATGTTTGTTTTATTATGTCGTTGGATATCACAAGAGGTGAAACCTTCCGTTGAGCGCTTTTAGATCTACAAGCTTTTGGTGAAATATACTTATTGGGATTGACATTAAGCAATGATACGCCCCTGCTATCGCCAGAATGATAGTTGACTTATGAATGATAATAAAGATTATAGTACATTTAAAGGCATGTGGTATAAAAAATGCCTACTGATCCTTCAGAGTCTATAAAAAATAGGATGAGCGTATTGTGACAGGAGGAAATGGGGCCAAGCTGAACAGGTCAAGATTTCTCTAGAGTCTATGGCTAACCTTATAAGTGTGCCTCTGATTAAAGGTTACTAGAAAACTTGAATGTCACCCTCGAGTGAATAAATTGCAGTTTCAGTGAAGATCATATGTTGCTTTAAATAAAGTTGAAATAATGGAGGGTCGACTATTTTCAACAGTTTTTTCGCCGACTAGACTTGCGTTGTTGCTTGTCAGATTGTGTGTGTCAGGCTTGGAACAATTAATTCTTGTTACAACGAGTTGTTTTAATCTGGTTTTAATTGATTTAATGAAAGCATGTTTTCTTGTTCGTTAAGGTTTTGATCTTATTACATAAACTATCTCTAGGAATAGTTCTAGGGGTGGTAACTCGTTGTGACAGAGAGAGCTGATGTTTGTTTATTATTGTAATTATATTAGGCTTTTATATTTACGTATAACAGTTTGTCGCTCATTTATCATAGAATAAGTTTTGTAATTGATAATTTTAGAATGGATTCTCAGACATGTTTATCATTTGTTGTTATTCTTCTTTATCGTATTTGTGTGTTTAAGTGCACTAAATTTTGGCAATGACTTGGGGTAAGATTAAGTTAAGATAATGTTATAAAGCCCAAGTTTACGTTTTGGAATCACTTATTAACATGTCCTTGAATGAATTGAGAATAACATATTGCACTCATTTAAAGAAGTTTGAATGGATTGTTTTTAGATATCACATTTATATTTAAGTATATAATTGTATTTTTCTTCTTTAATTGTAGATATAACGACCTTATATATAATAGATAGGAGTAGTTTATAGACATAGAGTGATTGGTCATTAAAATTGATTACACCAACATAGGGGTTCTTGGGTTTTTTGCACTGCCAGTTTTGAGAGTGCTAGGTGTCGGAAGATCTCTTCGATCTTTAGCATTATAGGTCAATGTCATTAGGTGTGTTTTCTGTGTAAAGCATGTGTAGGAAACTGAAAAATGATAAATAAGATAGTTGGTTGTCACTCACAAATCGTCTTCGTGGAGCATGGTCCTGACGTGTTTAACCTGTCATACCCTTTGGTGTTAGTGAATGTTAGTCATATGAGGCTGGCCTGCAGTTCAAAAGTATAGAGGTTCTTTCCATGCTTCTTATTCGGTGGTTCCGTGGATTGTTGTTTGGTGTTGTGGTTGTTGCCGGGTTAGGAGTAAAATCAAAAGAATTATGCACACGGTCCCGTATTTATCCTTGTCTTGATCGAGTTTATATACTTTAGAAACTTCAATACAGAATAGTACAAGCATTCACTAAAGCGTCATCTAATTATTGTTTTGTGTGATTTCAGGGTGTCGGCAAAGGGGTTTTGCAATTTTTTGGGTATAGTATAATACTTAATTTGGTTTGTCTAGTCAACCTTATCTGGTTTCCCAGGAACGTCTGATGCCGTTTATATATACTTTTGAACTGGGTGAGTTATTTGCATTTGATGTTAGAGAGTGGGAGACGTAAAATTTACAGATATGTCTTTATTCTTGCGCCTTAATTGGTCACTTGTTTCACTGGCGAGATATATTATTTCGAAAATAATTATATCGAGATAGTTGTTTTTTCAGATTAAATACTTTAACTGTGCCATATTCGAAATCAGCAATTGTGTGGCATCTATAAGTACGTGACGTTTGTGTTGGTTGGCTTGTTTAGGTATTGCCGTGTCGAACTTTGCGCAGCGGTAAAGAGGTTTAAGTGGCTTTTACTTATAAGGTCCTAATCAGAGGATTGTGTTCTCGGTTAGATGTTTGATATATTAAGGTGGCCGTGGATGCTGTAATATTGCTTTTTGGAGTTGTTTTGGTGTGAGATTTCTTTGTTTTTTATGTGGGGTGTTTTTCATCTTAAGACAATACAGTCTTGTAGTAAATGACTAGAAAGCTAAAGCTTGTTTTAAAAGTAGTTGTTTTGTCGTATGACGGCCTGGCCTGCGGCCAATGTAGCTAAAGAAGATCTATCAAGTAGTGCCCAGATTTATACGTTAGTATAAATAGAGTATTTAGATTATTAGGGTTATGGTTGTATATTCTTTTCTTCTCGTTGATGTGGCACAGAATAAACTTCATTATGCAACGTAGTGCAGTGTCGGGTGGGGATGAACAAACGCTATGCTGACACTAAATAAAACAGGAATATTGTCATCATGCAATACAAGACACACTGGGTTTGGATGGTGCTCTGCTTCGCCAGACTCAACAAATTCGCAACCTGTGCAATGTACCCCTAAACCGACTGGCATTTGGGTATGGTGTCTGTAGATTCTCTGTACCGCGAATCAACACTCGATCAATATGCAATTACACCTGAAACATGTATTTTGGTAATGTGGGTTTGCTTTTCTTCTACCTCCAGCATAAACCACACAAGTGTAATCTAGAATAAAAGGTAACAAATCCTGCAGCTTTGGAATATGTAGCATGTTGTGGTGTGCTTCAGTATGTTTC
>JZLH01S0612092.1:2179-14906 GCA_001188425.1 Eucidaris tribuloides
TTCGGCGCGCTTTGCGCGCAAAATTCTGTATTTACAATTTGTCGCTCGGAGCGGGCCGAAAATTTTGGACATTTTTTTCACTTTTGCCTCCCCCCCCCCATCCGAAACATGGATCAACGCCCATGCAACAACCAACCAATCTATTGTAACAACAATGCCGCGAATCAGAGGATATTCGTTTGACAATTCAGTAACAAGCCGAGTCACGATATGATCGTAAGCGTTACGGCTAGTATATTTAGTAATAGTTGTAAGTATCAAACATGCAACAAGATTGTAATTTGATTATCATGAATTTATCATAGATATGAGAAAAACAAGGTGGTTGATCGTGAACTCTGGGAGAAGATAGGATCGGCAGGGATGTTGGGCGTGGCCATCCCAGAAGAGAAAGGTGGCGTTGGAGGAGATATTCTCATGGCAGCCATCACATGGGAAGAACAGTAAGTTGACATAAAGGCGACACTATCTTCTAATTACTCATCACCAAATCAAGAACATTGATTGTGATATGGCACAGAACTTGCATCAATGAAATCGTACAAATTTCAACTTTTCAAATGCCAGCTTTACAGGTAAATCCACACATCAGACGTAGTATTAATCATTAATTCCATTCTTGTTTTTATCCAAATCGCCAGTCTAATGGTCTAAAGGTTGTGTAAACTACTATACAGCGTGTCTCAAAAATAATTGTGCAAGTCAAAAGCGCTCTCTTCAGTAATGAGGAAAACATTTGCGTGACGACATGCTTACATCACCATCAAGGGCATAGTCTTAGCTTTCAAATGCAGTTCGTGCTGTTCAGTTTGCTTATTTTAATTCTGAGATATGTTCAGTTAACAACGAAAAGGTAAAATCACAAATGTGCGACTTTTACTACAGTCAATATAGCATCAGGCCCTCTTCCCGTAATAGTGACACAGTTGTGATTCCACCGTTGTGTTGTTTACAAGATATCTCAAGATCAAAACAAGCAAATTGAACAGAACAAATAGCATTTGAAAGGTAAGACTTTGCCCTTGATGTTGACGTAAACATGGGTCACAGCAAAATGTTTTAACTGTCAAAGGGGGCCCTTTTCACTTGAACAATTTCTGAGACGTGCTGCAGCATGTCTACATCAATTAGAAAATACTCTGGCGACATTATGCTTACATCACCGTCAAGGGCAAAGTCGTAGCTTTCAAATGCCATTTGTTCTATTCAATTTGCTTGTTTTAATCTCGAGATATGTTGTAAACAACAAACAGGTGGAATCACAATTGTGTCACTTTTCCTCGGGACTGTACATGTAGTAAAAGTGGCACAATTGCGATTTTACCCTTTCTTATTCAAATTAACATATCTCAAGATAAAGACAAGCAAATCAAACAAAACTAACGGTATTTGAAAGCTAAGACTATGTTCTTTTTGTTGATATAAGCATCATATCACAAGAGTATTTTCTGATTGCCAAAGAGGGCGGTTTTCACTTGCACAATTTTTTTTGAGACACACTGGAGTTGAATACTACTGCCCGACATTCTGCAAACAGTACGCTCTAAGAAATATTATTTAATTTAATTATTAATCAAATTGTACAATGTATTGGTAAAACAAATTAATGATATCCGACCAGAAATCAAAAGTATTTCGGCAGGAATATACCAAGGACCAATTGTTCTCAAACGTGTTGCTGAAAGATTTTTGAGAAGCTCAAGGTTAGAAGTCGTGGATCATAGCACAAATAGAATTTGAATTAAAAAGGGTAAGGGTAATTCACAATTCCCGAATGTGTCCAAAATTTGGGCAATGCTTATCAAATTACTCTGCATCAGTGAACCTAAACATTACAACATTTTCCCTGAATACATTAAAAAGAACACTCCCACACACGCACACACGCACACACGCACACACACACACACACACACACTCCCACACACGCACACACGCACACACACACACACACACACACACACACACACACACACACACACACACACACACACACACACACACACACACACACACACACACACACACACACACACACACACACACACACACACACACACACACACACACACACACACACACACACACACACACACACACACACACAACACACACACACACACACACACACACACACACACACACACACACAACACACACACACACAACACACACACATACAACAAACACACACACATACAACAACACACACACACACGCACACACATACACACATTCGGGGGGATGATAATTTGAATCATAGAACTGATCAAAGCAAGAATCACCGAGTTCATTTTTTTATTAGCAATTATTTCAAATGATTTTGTTTCATCTTGCAGGGGCTATGTCAACGGTGCTGGTACGTCATTCCCAATGCACAGTGACATTGTCATGCCATACATAGCCGACTATGGCACGCCAGAACAGATTGAAAAGTTTCTGCCCGACATGACCGCAGGCAGGAAAGTAGGCGGGATAGCAATGACAGAACCTACAGCTGGGAGGTATGTACTTTAATAATACAGTCCTTGACAAAAGTTTGGAATATTTTTATTTCTTTGCAAAGCCCTGTTTTAAAGTGCAGATTTCTTACGAATAATGATTAACGCATGCAGAACAGGTCATTGCCTAAGTTCAAATGAGCTCGACTCAGGGGCGGTACCAGGGTAAAATTTTAGGAGAGGCGAAATCCGTCAAAAAAAAATTTGCCTTGCAATTTTTTTACTAGCCAAACTGCAAGCCAAACAGCGTCCAATAAGAGGGGGCAGGGGGGCGACGACGACAAGAAGCATTTTTTTTTGCCAAATCAACAATAGGAGAGCCAAATTTTCGAAAAAAAACCCCAGTAAAATTCCTGTCATTTTAATAAGTTTGAAAAAAGGGGGTGGCCGCCCCCTGTGGTACCCCCCCCCCCTCGGAGCCTCTACTTCAGGACAAGAAACCTGTTCTTGATATGATCAAAAATGCATTTGGTACAAAAACATATTCCAAAGTTTTGTCCATGACTGTATTATTGGATTTTTTTATATTAAAGTGCAGGGTAGTTATCTTTCATAATTCAGTTATTCAATTTCAATTTCAATTTATTTCACTCAGTAAATAAAAAGACAAACACGATAAAATAGGACTTACACAAACATATTATTACATACGACACACAAATAAACAAGTTGAACAGTCAAATGTTACTGAGAGGGTGGCAGCCAAAAGGAATGCCGGGGAATCCCTTATAAACGAGGCTGACCCAGTTAAACCTATTAGAATTCAAAATGTGAATATTCAGTGAAACGTACAAGACACCGTACATTTACTACCCAAATTACAGAACACACAAAGGAAAATCGAGTATTGAATAATGAGGTTTAAACAGGTTCATAGAAAGAGATGTAGTGATGTTTCAATTTTCTCTTGAAAGACTTTGAAGTAAATTATTCTTATGTATCTTCCAATGTGTGAGTTCCATATTATTGGACCCTGAATAAAAGGATTGTTGGCACAATTTCTGGTAAAATAAGTATGAGTTTTGGAGTTCAATGTAAAAGAATTCAACAATAGAATGTACTTAAAACATGAAAATGAAATGTATTTAAAAGTTTGGTTTGAACTAATAGCCTACACATCATGATGAAGCCTTTCTATCAAATTTTCATGTCATTTTCAACTTTCAATCCAGTGATCTTCAAGGAATTAAGACGTATGCGAAGAAAGACGGAGATGATTACATTCTCAATGGAAGTAAGGCAAGTTTGAATAAACAGAGAAAAGGAAAAACACTTGACTCAAAAGGAAACTATTAAACGTAGATCGAACTTCGAAGTTAGTAGATAACCTGATTATGAATATTTACATTACATGCTAAAATTACATTACTATATATACTCTGGATGATGAGGCAGTTTTAAGAGTAAACTCAAAGAAGATAAGGGGTCACATTGTGTACACAATTTGTTATAGCCTGCAATGAAAAATGACATTCGCTCTCTCTATATATACACAAGGCATAGCTAGATCTTCACGAAGTAGGTTTTTATATACTTTACATAAATTAATGCATACATACTTACATGCATACATACATACATACATACATACATATATACATACATACTATGCATACATACATACATACATATATACATACATACATACATACATGCAATTATACATACATACTATGCATACATACATACATACATACATACATACATGCAATTATACATACATACATAGATAAATAAATAAATAAGATGAATAAATAAATAAATAAACAAATAAATAAATAAATAAATAAATTAATTAATTAATTAAAAATATAGCTAATTAAATTTAAAAAAATATACACATGGTGTGTGTTCATTTATTGGTATATTTTTTTCATTTTTTAAATTTTATTTCAATGAATTGGTGTCTATCTATTGACCTTATTTCTTTGTTAATTGGTACTTTGATAATGGCAATCTGTGTAGGCAATCATACTTTCAGGTCAGATTTTATTGTTATGTTCATTAACAGGGTCTTCTAATTTGGAAACATGCTTTGAGGAGTAAATCGTGTTTTTTTTTGTAATATAATTTATTGTATTTACTCGCTTAGTTACCAACTGCTTATTATCAAAATTTATTTTTTTACTAATTTATCAATTGATTAATTAATTAATTTATTTATTTATTTATTTATTTATTTATTTATTTATTTATTTATTTATTTATTTATTTATTCATTTATTTATTTATTTATTTATGTATTTATTTGTTTATTTATTTATCTATTTATCTATTCTTTTATCTGTTTCCGGTATGGGCATATTGAATGAGGTTTTGTAATTAAAAGAAACTAAAATTTACCTTATTTACATATAATAGCAAAATATACAGAAACATTATATGAAATAAATTATATTATACATAATACAAATCAGCGAAACGAATATTATTCATAAAAAAAAATGCATGTGAGAAAGGATGTTCATTAAACGGTCCTGAACAAACCCTTAATACATGGCAACTGTTTTTACACTATAGTGACTAAACGAACTTTACACGCATTTCTGCAAAAAAAAAAAATCAGCTTGTGACTTAAGAACAAATATTTGGTTCAAGTACTTCGAGATATCAACTAAGACCGGAAAAAGGTGGAGAGTTTGTAACGGTTTGTTTAGCACCATGATAGAAATACGGCATTCCTCACATGTATAAATGATAAAACACTGCTCAAAATGCAATTAGAAATAAAAATAGATATCATGGACTTATAGATCTTGATTGTTTCTAATACAGGTTTTCATCACCAACGGCTATCTGGCTGATGTCGTAATTGTTGTGGCCATCACCGATCTCAATGCTCAGAAGAAAGCCCATGGCATCGGCCTGTTTTTAGTTGAGGCTGGTATGCCAGGTTTCACCAAGGGAAGACCTCTGGAAAAAGTTGGGCAGAAGTCGACTGTAAGTGGGTGAAATGAGTATACTTCCCATAATGCTGATGATAATTAGAATGCGTTCTTCAAAATGGTAATGTCCTGGTAGTGTTTTCAAGAGGAGATGTCACCATCCCCTTAAATTATATTATATTTAAGTAATTCGGATACGTTTTTAATATCTTTAACGTAGAACAGTCATCCTTTCCTAAAAGCTTGTACTGATTTTTAAATTATTGATCTATGTTTTTTAATATCGTGAAGGGGAAAAGGGCTCAAATATGATCTTGTTAGTTTTTGATATGCTTTTTTGTGTGGTATGAAACTGAATATCAATTCTGCATGACTTTATCATAATTCAATATCAGTGCACGAGTGAAATTGGATGTGTGATGCACCCTTACAAAGTGTGGGTGGATCAAGCATGTTTCTAATTTTGCAAAACGTTTATCGGTTAACTTATTTTTCATTGATGAAACGGCAATGATATAATTTAAGAGAAGTAAAACGGGGTCCAAGAACCAAATGAGTTGAAACATATAGGTTAACTAGGTAGAGTGTATATCCAGGTTGGAAGGATTTGTCTTCAACTTGTTTACTGTAGAGGAGAAAGTATAAACTTGATGTACTGTATTATGGCTTGACTAATTTGAACGTAGTAGCATTTTTTTTTGTAATAACTGCACAAGGAGAAAATATTTGACCGTGAAAGTTTCACATCAGAAACTTTTAGCAGGAAACATGATTTTTCTTGCCATTTCTTTTAAAAGGATACCTGTGAGTTGTTCTTCGATGATGTGCGACTTCCAGCCAGCGCCCTTCTGGGAGAGGAAAATAAAGGCTTTTATTACCTCATGAACCAGTTGCCCCGAGAACGTTTGATAGTGGCCAATGGATTTCAGGCCGGAGCTGAATTCGTATTTGAAGAAACTAGAAACTATGTCAGGCAACGTAAGGCTTTCGGTAAAACACTCGCAGATATTCAGGTAAGAAACATTAACTTGAGAAGATTTTTATATAGAACTCAATCTCGGGAGGCTCCACCATGCGCGTATACGCAGGATGTTGCAAAGGGGGCGTTCATCCGTGGCCAAATCCTAGGTCCGAAATTTTTCCCGGTATAGTTATGAAAAAATTTTCATTCCATATCCGAGGTCCCGAGGTCCAAAATATTTCCCGGTCAGTCCAGGTGCCGGAAAGTCGCTCAGTAGCTCAGCGGGGGAGGGGGGGGGGGGGGGGTTGCTGTCAAGTAGTCACAACAAGTTTTCATCCAAAATTTTCAAACACTCTCCTTTTGCAAAATTGGGGATGTTTGACATCTAAAACACCCCAAATACCCCCTGCGTATACGCCTATGGGCTCACCGCAACACAGTTTGTTTTTGTTTTTGTTTGGTGACGCGTGTGTCTGTACACTTTGCTAATTATCTTTATCTGCATTCATATCTATCTATCTATCTATCTATCTATCTATCTATCTATCTATCTATCTATCTATCTATCTATCTTTCTATCTAGTTTATTCATTTAATTTTATTCAATTGTATATTTATTTCAAAAACATCAGCACGGTACCTTTACAGCTGAATTGCGAATTGCGAATTCTACAACTTAACTAAAAACTCACGAATATAGACATACAATTCGACATCTATTTGATTATACAATTCAATATCTATCTATCTATCTATCTATCTATCTATCTATCTATCTATCTATCTATCTTCTATCTATCTATCTATCTATCTATCTATCTGTATGTCTGTCCATCTATCTAAGTTATAGTCATGGACAAAAGTTTGGAATATTTTATTTTTTTGCATAGCCCTGTTTTAAAGAGCAGATTTCTTACAATTAATGGGCAATCACCCATGCAGAACAGATCATTACTAAGTTCATATGAGCTCTACTCAGGGCCGGCGCCAGAGTAAATTTTAGGAGGGGCGAAATCTGTCGGGAAAATTTTTCCTGCCAAATATACTAACAAAACAGCGTTCCGACAAGCGGGGGCAGGTAACCGACGACGACAAAAAGCATTTATTGTCCGCCAATTTTTTTTTTTTTACTTTCCAAATCAACAGCAATAGGGGTGGCAAAATTTCCTAAAAACAATAAAATTCCCGCCATTTTAACGAGTTTGAAAGAAATAGGGGCGGCCGCCCACCCCCTGACCCCCCTGTGGCGCCGCCTCTGGTTCTACTTCAGGATAAGAAACCTCTTCTTGATATGACTGAAAACTGCATTTGGTAGAAAAAAAACATATTCCAAACTTTTGTCCATGACTGTATAATGTCTCCGCGCCCAAGTGGGTGTGGGGTGTGTGTGTGTGTACACTTTTAGTGACTCATGGCATCATTATTATTTTTACAGACCATCCAGCACAAGTTAGCTGAACTCAAGACTTACATTTGTGTATCGCGGAGTTTCGTGGATGATTGTCTCGCTCTAGCACAGGAGGACAAATTAGACACCTACTCAGCTTCCATGGCCAAGATGTGGTAAGATGTTACACTTGAATCTCACTTACCTTGTGTTATTACCATCGTTCTTTTTGTGGCATCGTTAAGATCTATAAAAGAACAGGCCCGGACCATTTGTATTTTGATTGTATCAGACGCAATAAAATATGCTTATGGCGTTTCCCTTTTCCCTTGCTTACGGCGTTTCCCCTTTTCCTTGCTTTTGACGTTTCCCTTTTTCCATATTAATTGAAATGTTAATTCCTTGTAATTTCATATACATGTAAATGTTAATTCCTTGATATCACAAATTATAATAATCTAATCGTTCATGTATAACAAACTGGAATTTTGCTCTGTATGTATGTCTGAAATTTTGTTATATGGAAATAAATAAATAAATACTCATACTCATACAAAGAGGATAGTGAAAAGATTTATCAAAATCGGACGAAAAAGCGGTAGATTATGGAATTTTAGTGATTAGCTAAATTTATTAGGATTTTTGATATTGGTCACCAATCATATGTACAAATTGGCAAAGGAATGGTGTCATAAACTTTACTTTCCATCGGTTTCATGGCTGAAATTATTTTGAAATGACTTTTATTGATCATTTAGCAAAGTGACCTGTTTTCCGCATTGTGAAAATATCATGACTAAAACGTCATTCCTCCAGGTAAATATAGTAATACAATAAGTTTTCTTCTACTTTTCATATACAAAATTTTGAAGATTTTCCACAGATCTAGGTACAGTAGGCCTGGAGAACGTATTTCAAAAAATGAAGAGCCACATTTTAGATATTACACAAAATAATCATATTTACTTCCATATGTATTTAATTTTTTCTTTATTTCTGCCTGTGTGTTTGTTCCTTTCATGAATCTTCTTTCTTTCTTTCTTCCTTTCTTTCTTTTGATCTCCCTTTCTTTCTTTCCTTCCTTTTTCCTTCTTTCTTCCTTCTTTTCTTTCATTCTTTCTTTCTTTCTTGCATTTCTTTCTTTTTTGTTTCTTTTTTTCTTTCTGAATTCTTTCTTCCCTCTTTCCTTCCCTCATTTCATTGAATGTGTGTGTGTTGGGGTGGGGGTGGGAAGTGGAGGGGCTGCCTCCGTCATATGATACAAACTTGCCCCTATATACATTCCTAATATCTACAAAGCAGAATGAACCTGTAGGTTACAAACCCAGACTTTGGACACTTGAAACTGGAACTTGGACTCGTGTCCAAAAAAAATAAATAGAATTTTTGGACTTGAATAACAAAATTACCGTTGCAGACTTCCTTGACAAGTCTCCCCAGAACTGCAGTATATCGTATATTCAATTTCAAAGAAAGAAAATTCTACGAGAATATAGTAACTATATTCAATAATATTGGTAGCACTGCATATTTCTTTGAGCATTGTTTATTGAGATACAAAAATCCATGATATGTACAATACTAGGCAAAACGCATCTACTATATATAACTGTAATAAAATATTTCCAAGAATTAGTATGTCAAATATGTTGGACGCAACATTGTGGAATAGTTGGCCCTGTTAGTTTGAACTGTACTAACATTTTTCATTTTTAGAAAAACGCTGTAAACAACATCTGAATAACTCGGTGAACATTATTTTCCCTTTACTTGCGTTCATAATAAAAAAAAAGAGTTACGCTCCTGCTCCTTTTCAGTGTTCATGGTTTTTTTTTGCTGTTCATGTGTCAGCATTTATAGCAAATCATTCCAATGTAAAATTATTTTTTCTGGGGATCATAATTGCAGAGCCTTGTACTCTGGGGGCGGCGGGGGGGGGGCAGTCAAAACATAATCGTAGCATATGGCGTGACCAAAATCATTTCCATGACACCCCTAAACAAGTTTTTCTCTGTGTGGCAAAATAAGCCCCCTAAACGAGTTTTCGCGTGCTTCATTTACCACATTTAGCGCTCCAAACATTACCTATACGTTTGACTATAGTCCTTCCAAAAAAAGCTTGCGGTGAAAAAATACCCTAAATGCGTTTGAACAGTCTTTCAAACTACGCATTTTTTTTGAAAATCGTGTTTTTAATACCCTTAAACGCCGTGCACGCGCGGGCCGGTCTAAAACTGAAAAAAAAAAAACCCCACTTTAAAACGCTTTTTTTTGTCACGCATGTGTAGCACATTATGTTTTGACTGCCCCACCCCCCCCCGGCTTGTAACGTTAAGCTAATAATGTATGTTGATACCCTCGCCCTCTCTATGTCTTGCCATGTCTGTATTTGTTCGTATGTTTGTGAAGTGTAATTTTGTGTGTGTGTAGGTGTGTGTGTGGTGTGTGTGTGTGTGGTGTGTGTGTGTGTGTGTGTGTGTGTGTGTGTGTGTGTGTGTGATGTGTGTGTTGTGTGTGCTGTGTGTGTGTGTGTGTGTGTGTGTGTGTGTGTGTGGTGTGTGGTGTGTGTGTTTACATTATCTGTAATGTAGGCTTTTTTAATAGATTGTTGGATTAAAGGGCGGTGATATGGATTGGGAGGAAATAAGAAATGCCTTCTAGAACCAAACTGGTTGAAGTCTTATACAGCTAGCTGAGTGTGTACTGGAAGATTTGTCTGAATTTGTTTACTAAGGAAAATCAACATGAACATATCAATTACTGAATTTCTCTCGTTAGCCGCTGAGAAAAATTAATCCGCATAGGAAAGCTACATAACAAATGTGTCTTTCCAGTGCGTAACCGTGGTCGGCCTCAATTGGGGGGCACCAGTCCGTGCGGCCGAAAATTTGCATTTTCAGATGGTGGATTTAACGGCTTCGAACGCTAAGCTGTGAAGGGGCGGGGATAGGGGTACTCCTGTCAAAGTTTTTTCCGCGTTTTTTGTGTTATCAAATCACTGTTCTAATGAATCAGCTTTATTTTTATAGTGAATATATGCTTGTATGTAAACCCTATGTCATTAGTGGGTGAAAGGCAATTCGCGAGCGTAGCGTAGCGAGGCGAGCGTATGTAACATATTGAAATTCTAAGAACGAAAAATCCGTTTTCGCGAGCCCCTAGCCAGGATATTTCAATGGAGGGAGTGCTAATAATGACCTACTGCCAGAGCGGGTGGGGGGGCAGGAAGACCACCTCCTAATGATGGTGTCAATGGGCCACCTTCATAGAATTCAAAGAAGGGTCTCCGTCCCGGAGGGAGTACACAGAGCTCGCGCTTCCCTGAAGCTCACGCTTAACTAGCACTTTCAATTTTAATACAGGTGAGTATGTTGTTTGTATGTTTATGTCCATGGTGAAAATGCAATTCGCGAGCGAGCGTAGCGAGCGACGGGTTTTGGAAAACTTTGAAATTCCAAGAAGAGATTTGCGTTTTTGCAGGCCCGTTAGCCCTGATATTTTAAAGGAGGGTGCGTATAATCAAGAAACGGACCTGTATGACAAGGTTTGAATGGCGACCCATCCCTAAAGGATGGTTTCCAGGGCCCACCTGATTTCCAAGTAGTGGTCCCCTCTAGGTAGGTCAGCTTCGCCCCTTGACGCTCACATGCTTGTAAGCAGTTCATAGGATATTTTGTCTCTACGTAACACTATTTTCCTTTGAAATGGAAGACAGTTTAACAATAACTTCACCACGCCATTTTTCAAAATTGTTGTAGTTTTTCATTCGAAGTATGAATTTTAGTCTGAATGCGCGATAAGGCCTATAGCAGGCACTTTCAACGGTAGATGATTAATTTTGTCGGGGTCAGGGGGCGGCAGCCGACCTGAAAAGCTGAAGCGTCAAGCATGAGTTTCGATTCGCTTTATAAGCTTATTGGCGACCGTTTGATACACTTTTGTTTTTTTAAATGGACAGCTACATGTCGAAAACAAATAAAACAAAACAACCCCCCCGCCCACACACACACTTACGTAATGTGTTGGCCGTCACTCTAACGGTATAAAAGTTTGTATTATGAAACTGCTGATTGGCAGATGATTTTCACAACATGGCGGTAATAGTCGGGGGTCAAAGGGGGCGAGCCCCCTGAACTCATGGGTTCTAGCGGTTTTTAATGAGACTATTTTGACCCCTGTCGCATCCACTGTTCCGTGAAATTTAGGGCCTTCATCAAAAGAATCAAAAACCTATTATAGAAATCACATTCTTTGAACGCACCCCCTCGCCCCGAATACGGTCCTGGTAACTCGAAACATTCATACTGCAATGATCAGCAAACAGAGGTAATGCCAAGTGTTTATTCAAGGTCATATAACACTCTATCCGCATTTGAAAAGTATACTGCGCGTTTGCGAAATGGCGCATACGCAAAAGTGTGCCACGTGAGTGACGAATTTTGGAGGAAAAATTCTGCAGCAAAATTATTGATTTTGATAAGAGTATCTGAAAAAATTGGCCTGCACTAACAGCCGGTTTACTAACAGAAGCAGTATTCTACTAGCAACAGATTTAAAGGGTGAAAGTGATCATTGGGGGGGGGTGATATTCTCAGTTTAACATGATAATAAGTAGAATGCCTAATATCCACATAAAATAATTCAAAAGAACTGTATTTATCTTTCAATAATTAATATCAAAATTTGGCCTAGTCGACTTGCGCCCTGAATGTTACATCCCAGCGTTTTTTATGGCAGTACATGGCTTAGAACCAGCACCAGAAAACACTACCAAAAATTATCTGAATAACAGTTTGCAGAGTAAAAAAACGAGTAGTAACTTACGCTGAAATCTATCAAAAGGTGCACTATAAGCACAATTTCTAAGCAGCTTTCGCTCAGTTTCTTTTTTCTTTTCCTTCCTTCTTTTTTTCCCTCGTTTTTTTTTTTTTTTTTTTTTGGCCGGCCGATTGGGGGGGGGGCACGTGCGCCACCGCGTGCCCCCCCCCCGTAG
>JZLH01S0612100.1:0-10052 GCA_001188425.1 Eucidaris tribuloides
AACCTGTAAAACATATAAATGACACCAAGATCATATAATTTAGATAAGTACACGCTTTTCTAGAGCAAAATATGCTCCAAGAGCTATTTTGGCGGCCATCTTGGAAAATGGCCGTCATATACGTTTTTGGCCATTTATGGTACAATAAGGCTATTGAAAGCTACAAAAATGAATTCAGCAACCTGTAAAACATATAAATGGACACCAAGATCATATAATTTGGATAAGTACATGGTTTTCTATAGGAAAATGGGCTGCGAAAGCTCATTTTGGCAGCCATCTTGGAAAATGGCCGCCATCTTGGATTTTCAAATGGCACGTCGGATAGATTTGCTTAGTAGACCCTCAGAAACCCTCATGCCAAATTTGGTGCTTGTATCACAATTTGCACGATTTTTCCATTATCCGCCCTACTAATAGCATTCCTAAATTGTAAGGAGCATAAGGGCTTTGCTCTTTCAAAGTGCATGTGTGTGTGTCTGTATGTGTGTGTCTGTGTGTGTGTCTGTGTGTGTATGTGTGTGTACGTGTGTGTGTGTGTGTGTGTGTGCGTGTGTGTGGTGGGGGGGGGGTGGCGCGCGTGGTGTCTATGTACACGCTCACACACCGAAAAAATACAATACCGCACAGAATGTCTGTGTATGTATGTATGTGTGTGTGTATGCGTGTGTGAGCGTGCTTGTGTGTGTGTGTGTGTGCGCGTATGTGTATGTCTGATTGTCTGTGTATGAGTGTATGTGTGTGTGTGTGTAATTGGGTGCATGTGTTAGTGGGTCGTACTTTAGTCACCGAAATTTCAAACGGAAACCGGGCTTCAGGAGATTACAAGGATGTTGTGCACGCTATGCTGGAAAAGCATTAACTCCAATCTTTGGAAAGGTAATGTGTACTAATGTCATGATATTTTACAGAGTTAACGTCTTTCTTATTATTAGGCGTTTACATTTAATGTCCCCATTCTTCGATAATATTTGATATGAGACTGTACGTGACATATACTCCCGCTTTTTTAATGCAACCACTAGTAAGGAATTTAGCTTCACGTTCGGCCGTGCTAGGAAACGGGATTCACAATGACCGGCGTGGCTTTTATTCATACATGTATTATTTAACTCCATTCATCTTGTTTTCATTTTTATCTTACCTGTGGAGAGGAGGCCATAAATTTTCAGTCAATAAATTGAACAAGTTCAAACAAAATTTCGACAATTTCTGCACATTCTGAGATTACAACACGAAGAGCAATGTTGCGAGATGACGTGATATTGGACACTTATCCTTTGTATACAAAACTTTGACCTCTAACCAACCTCGACCCCCCCCCCCGGATTTTGGATTCACTCATAATCTCATGAGGCATATTATAAACATAAAAACAATCATTTAAAGTGGCGTGAATGATTGTGAGAAGAAAAAAATGTAAGAACCTAATGAGTATAAAACATAAACCAGTATACACTGATTATACACTGAGTGTGTATTCAGACAAAAACGATTTGTCTTATTGTTTTTTGCTTGTTTGTTTGTTTGTTTGTTTGTTTGTTTTACCTGAGGTGAAACGAGCATTGATTCATCAGTTTGGGATTAATTCCCGGCCCTGATAGAAATTGATTCCATAGAAAGCTACACAACCATTTTTACAGTCAAAACATTTTCAATTTGTACCACAAAATGGAAATTTATGACTATGAACCTTTCACAGCAGAAACTTCAAAGGTGTACTTGATTCTAGGACCACTTCCAATTTTATCATTTTCATTTTAATATGCTGTCTTTATTAATGATATGTGGTAGAATTTAACAATGCCTTTTGTCAATCCAGAGGACTACTAGCCGGTGTCTGGTGTAGACAGAGGAAACGATTATGATGATTTGGAAAAATATCCAACAAACCCAAAATGCCAATTTGTAACTTTGACGCGGTCTCTGAAGGAAGACCACATCCGCCTCACTGTTTCAAGAAGATAGGAGACATTTTCTTCTTGGACGGGTGTTGTCTTTTTTCTGAGACCGTTTCAGAGCAACATATTGACATTTTTTGTTTGTTGGAAGTCTTCCCGAACCATCAAAGCTTTTTTTACGGGTAATATGAAACCGAATAACGATGCAACTGCGAATTCACACCTCACCCCTATCATGCCTATAGGGAGGCGAAAAACTGTTAACTTTACGTTCCAACCCCTCTGTCGTGGGTGTTCCCTCATTTAATAATCAATCCGCCTTAGAAAAGAAAGGGGAAAGATTTGTCATTGCATTCTTTTCAAATAATTTTTATTTTATAATAATAATCTTCATTGGGACATGAATATAGGAAGACCCCTTCAACTCAAAATACATTCGTTATATTGTGTGTTGCAATACTTTTTAGTAGGGAGGGTAGATGTCATTTTTTCTACATATCCGTGCACATTACACAATGTCAACTTCTAATCTTGCAAAAACAACAGCCCAGCCTTTCGGTCATAATAACTGCACTTCAGAAGATCTCACGATATACTTGACCTCATTTACAATATATCTATTTATTAAGTCAAAGTCAGATTTGACTCAAGATGATATGGCAAATAAAAGTTCAATAGTACATATTTCCTGCAAAGTGGACAGCACAATTAAAGTCAAGAATATGCCATCAAGTAAAATTAAATATAAAAACAATTCATTACGCGTTTACATTTTTTTTCTATAACGATGGCAAGAATAGAGTAACACAATCATGTTATTCCAGAAATTACTGTACGTGTATAAATCACCCAAAAGGTGTCCATACTTTCTCATAATGCTTTTTATAACTGTACACATACATAATACAAAATGAAACATTTAATTTGTTGTCGTTGCTTAACAACACGTTTCAATAGTAGTTGATGGTCATAAGGGTGGGACTAAAAACACATTTTTCCTCTGATTGACTTGGAACTCTCAGAGAAATTTTCTTGGGTATAGATTATTATTACCCTAGATCGGAGGATGTTTCACCCATGCAGTAAATTTTGACGAAATTGCCCTATATAGGCCTAGAGCTCCGCATATTGAGAGAATATCGGGCTTTATGTGTTTATGCCTAACTATCAATTTAATTATGTGTACAACTTTCAATTCCAACACTTATACACAAAAAAATAAACCCACACTTACCTTTAAACTAACAGAGGAGCAGCGCCAGGGTAAAATCCGGGGGGGGGGGCAAAATGTAAAAAAAGTACATTTCATAAATTCAATTGCGAAAAACCCGATTTTCTTTATTTTGGAAGTTTCAAGGGAGCTGCCCCCATGGTGTCCCTGTGGCGCCCCCATTACACCCATACAGTTCTAACAGGACGCAGACGATATTTTACGTGTCCGCTCTAGGCATGAGACTTCTTGGGCGATATGAATACACATGAAGCCAACCCGTAATGCACCTATGGAGTAAAGGGAATTATTTTCATGAATTACACCACAAAACCTTATGATTTTCAGAATTTTGCAAATTTTCTGGAAGTGGAGGTGGCCGCCTATCTTCCCCATGTACCGCCCTCCCGGTTCTTACAGGACCTGGAGGATATTTTAGTTGTCCACTCTAGGCATAATATATCTTGGGCGATTATTGAAGGTATGAAGCACGGGTGTTTAATGCACCCCTTTTAAAATAAATTGAATGATGAAGCTAGTCTTAAAATGCGGCAAATGATTCCAAAATTTAAATTAATTCTAAGTTCGTCTTCTGGGTCCTCCGTCCTAAAATTCGAATGAATAACTGAAATCAACAGTGTGTAACAACATATGACAGCTACAGGCCTACATTTTCTAATAGAGTGCGACATTTGTAGATCCCTCTCCTTCCACCCTAGTTTGATGAGAATATTTTTACTGACCCCATTATTATATCTGAAGAAAGAAAACAAATGCACAATCTGGACTGCCCTGCCCGAAAATACTGATGGGCGAAGTTCTGATTAGTTTTTATCATTTAACTCTTGAAATGAACTTTACTGGCCCCCAAAACATAGGGTTATACACCAGAATAAGGCTAAGGATAAGAAATGGTTGCGTTGTGGTCAAAAATGTATTTAATTGGTTGAGGGTGGGGAAAAGATGCGACCATCTTGGATTTTTCTGTTTTCATACAGGCATTAGAGATTTCACATTTTGTTCTTCCAAAATAGGTTCACTTCACATAATTTCATGAAACTAGGATGGAACGAGCGTGATCTAAAAAAAATAAAATAAAAAATAAAAAATAAAAAAATAGCTGAGTAATAATAGAAAATATTTGGCTACCATATTGCTATTAGGCATAGTTCTAATTGGTACTCTTTCAAATTTTAGGGCAAAGGAGGATCCAGACCACGAACTGAATATGAATTGAAATTTGAGGAATTTTATCATTTCCACATTTAGCACATAGCTATATGGAATTGGCTTCATTTGTATCCATATCGCCCAAGAAGTCTCATGCCTAGAGCGGTTACGTAAAATATCCTCCGGGTCCTGTTAGAACAGGTAAGGTGTCATGGGGCGCCACAGGGGCCAGGGGCGTAACAGGTGCCTGTTAGCAGATGGACAGAGCCAAAAATTTCCCGGTAACTATATTCCTAACAAGTTGTTCAGCAGCGGCCAAATCGTAGGTCCACAATTTTTCCGGTCAGCCCAGCCGACGAATAGTTGCTCGGGGGTTGCGTTGAAAAATTATCATCTACAAATTTCCCTGCTTCCCTTTCACCTTTCCCGGTGGTTTGGTGGATTTTCCTGCTGAAATCCTTCAGCGGGGCAGACTGCCCCCATTGACAGGGGCACCACGGGGAGGGGGTCAGAGGGGCAGCTCCTTCCTTTAAATTTCAAAAATACAAAAAATCGGGTTTTTCGCAGTGTAATTGATGAAATGTAGGCTTTTGTCATTTTCACCCCGCCCCCTCCTTCTCCCGGGATTTTACTCTGGCGCTGCCCCTCTATTGATACATCTAAAGAGAACAGTTCAAAGGTAACTGTGGATTTAGTTTGTGTATAAGTGCGTGAAATGAAAGTGGTACGCACACATGCATTAAGAGTAAAAGCTAAATAGGCAAAAACACATCAAGCATAATGCTCTCAATACTGAACTTTAGGGCAATCTCGTCAAAATTGACTGCCGGGGTAAAACATCCTCCGATCTTCCTAATATTGTAGGGTAATAAAAGTCTACTAGCGGGACCCGTGGAAAATCCACGGGTCCTAGCGGGTATAAGGTTTAGACTATAATTTAATAGATAGAATTTTGGAGTTTAATTGGACGTGTGATTGCATTATGTACGTGTTGACACTTTATGATCGATGATTGGTCCCTGCTGTAGTTTTTTGGATTTTTTTTCCCTGAAACTGCAGATTCATATTTATCTGTTAAAAATTATATTTATGGACATTTTTGGAAGTTATTGTGAATACTGTTTTAATAGATTGTTATATTATGGATTTTTTTCGTGAGGGAAAGAACATGATTTGTTTTTTTATTTGCTTTGAAATACCCATACCCTTGTCCTAAATTCTGGACCCGGAGTAGCTGTTTTCCATGATCTCGTATCCATACCCACAGGTCCATATCCGTACCCGTACCTCTTGTCTCCTACCCATACTCGCTGGCTCGTACCCACAGGTCCATATCCGTACCTGTACCTCTTGTCTCGTACCTGTACCCGCTAGTCCTACCCATACCCGTACCTCTTGTCTCATACCTGTACCTGCTGGGTGGTGCCGTAGGCTGTACCTACAGGTATCTGTAGGCTACCCGTCCCTCTTGTCTCATACCTGTAATCAAGGGTCCGTACCCATACCTTTACCCACAGGTATCCATACCTGTGTACCTCTCGTCTCGTCCCCGTACGCGCTGTTCGGTACCCATATACCGACAGGGTCGTACCCATACACGTTTTCCTCTTCTTGTACCTGTGCATAACATTACCCTTTTTCGTGTACCCATAATTTTTCATATCTATACCTTGCGGCAACCCAGGTCAACGGACTCTTAGCCGGTAATCGTACGATCCCGGTAAGATCGATCGTGCTTCGATCGTGCTTTGCGGAAAACGCAACCCAATAGAAACACACCGCTCTCCACTATTAGCCGGTTAAATTTTATACCGCATAATTATGGTATGCTCAATAGAAACACACGCTGTATAACCAGTGCGACATTACATGTACAACTCGTGCCGAGAGATAAAACATACTTTCCAATGTGTCAGACTGATCGATCACCGGAGTCAAATCTGGCTGGCAAGGCTGCCACTCGAAGGGAAAATCCCTACCGTAGGGAATTCCAGCCAACCGTAGGGAGTAGGGAATCCCTACGTGGAAAATGACCTTCCGCAGGGAAGAGTAGGGATTTTTGATGATTTGTAGGGGTTTTTGACACACTCTAAAAACAATCTAGTTAAATGATTGACTATATTTCCCAGTCAAGTGAAATTAACTTGAAAATCAATTACTTTCCAGTTGCATTGGTCCCTTTTACTATATAATCAGTCATTGATGAATAACTAAGTGAAATAGTTACGTAAAACGGGTTTCCCTTGATGCGCTTAGGGAACAAGCGCGATCGCTTATTGGCCCATTCCGCTTTGCGTGTGAAGCGTCTTTGGTAAACAAATACAAATTGTACAAGTCTTCGCTGCGCTGCATTACGTACGTTTTGCATGCATATACTAGTACCTGTATATCTGCGCTGCGCTAGCGCTGCATGCACCGTACCGGTACCAAGGATGCCACTCGTAGGGGAAATCCCCTACCGTAGGGGATTTTGGCCCTGCGTAGGTTGTATACAAATATGTACGGCCATGAGCGGCTCTAGTTAAAACTATAGGGCCCGAGGTGATTGCAATAGTACTATTTTGCCGAGGGGCGCAGCCTCGAAGCAAAATAGTACTACTGCCATACGGCCGCTCACATCGGCAAATAGGTGTGTATCTGCAAATTTTGACTTTTTCAGGTTTTTGCATTGGGGGGGGGGTTTAGAGGGCGCTCTTTCCATTTATCTAGGTCTCGTAATTGGCAGGACGTCTCCTTTTTGAGATAGCAGGGGCTATCTACAGCACTTTTTTTCAAAAACATCCTGTCGTTTCATGGCAAAAGGGTGTTTCTTATAGATACACCCCAAGCCAGCCGCAGCAGAGCTCAATTTTTTTCGGTAAAAAGGTGTATATCTGCTTAGATACACCTTCTGCCAACAAAAATAACTGAGCGCAGCCAGATTTGTGAAATATGGCAAAGGGTGTATCTGCAACATACGTCTCATTGCGCGCCGCAAAAGTCAAAGACCAATTTATGGCAAAAGGATGTATCTGATACATACGTCTTTCCCCGCAAATTGTTGACGCGAAGTTTGAGACTAGTTCAAGGCAAAAGGGGTGTATGTGCTACATACATCCTTTAGCCAAGTTTTAGCATGTCTTAGCTCTGAACACGGCTCGGTGTATGTTATAGATACCGCTTTTTGCCAATGTGTGTCATGCATGCACGTACACGCCGCTGCGCCGCGCGTGCTGTGAATCATGCATAATGTATTTGAACGTGATTAAAAGTAAACATCAAGTCCTGCCGCCATCCATGTCGCGGAGTTTATCTTCGTCTTTTGTTAAAACATTTCGGTTGCAAACCATTGCGATGCAGCGAGAGAGGAATTCTTAGTGTTAATTATTTAAAAGGTAAGTTTTACTAACTGTTACTATGAGGGTCTAGATAAAACTATGTAAACTGTGTCGTGAACTTAAGTCTAACGACGTATTGGGCCTGGCAGATGTGTAAGTAAGGTTAGGCCTACTGTACGTTAACGAAGCATCAACGACATGCCCAGCCTACACTGTAAGACGACGTACCGGTATGTGAACGTACATTCGTTAGATTGCCTTTCTGCTTTAGCAATTTTGAGTTTTATGTGGACAGGTGCTTTGTCACAAATATGATTAATGTTACCAAATTTGCCATTGCATATTTTTATCTTGACGTGGCTGTTTCACAACAAGCTTTCAATTTCACGGCAAAATTCTCATCTAACGTAAACGCCCCCGACAAGCGATGCGCATCACAAAAATGTTCACTCGGTGCACAAAGTTAGTGCAAAGCAGAGCCTAGCCTTAACCCAGGAGCGCCAGCCCGCCGGCGGGCCGGCGCTCCCTGGGTTAGCCTGCCTGTGAAGATTGCCGCGATGAACATATATCCACGGTGTCAACATGAAACGTGATGGCTAGCTACGCACAGCCATTTAATGGTTCGCGAGCCGACAGTGCATACAGTTCCAATTCAAACTAGAGTTTCAAATATTACTTTTTTTGCCACAATTTGTCCATTATGAAAATAAATGATCTTCGGCAGAAACATTGTTTGCTATGATTTACAGATACCTAGTAAATGGTGTAATCTTAGCATATACACCCTTATGCCATTGATATCACAATAGAAACATGTGGTGTATGTGCAGATACATCCTATTTTGCCATGATTTTGACTATAGAAATCGAATGGTGTATCTGCAGATACACCCTTTTGCCATGATACCACAATAGAAACAATATGATGTAAGTGCAGATACATCCTTTTACCATGATCGCGGACGAGTGTGGATAGTGGAATATTTTGCCAAATGCTGTATCTACACAAAAATGCTTATTTTGAAGAAATATTATTAATATATTATCAAAATTGTATAGAAAAATATTTAAATGATAATCTACAAATGAAACGAAAATCAAATTTGAAAAAGGTCTGTTTTCACAAAAAGGTAAAAGCTGAAACTTCAAAGTGATTTTTCTAGCGAATGTGTATTTTGCAGATACACCCTTTTGCCATGTAACTGGCCGTGCAGTCACCGAGGGACCATAGTTTAAACTAGAGCCTCGAATGAAGGCCGTACATATTTGTTTTTATAAACTACATTCATATTATTCATTGTTTATTGATTGGTTAAAAGATATCAATAAAATGTATGCACATTAACGTTAACGTTAACTCGCGTTAACTAACGCTAGATCTAACTTACGTTCTAGATCTAACTTACGTTATAGGTCACTATTCACAATTAACTACATGTAAGTAACGACTAACGTTGCTTACCGTACAGAACAGTGCTTATACCCCTAAGGCATTAATGAAGAAAAAAGTAAAAAAGTTGTTAAAACAAAATTGTAGCGTGGGTTTCGAACCCGGGTCACACGCGCAACAAACTCTAAGCGATGAGACACGCGCGCTAACCAATGTAGCCACACAAGACGACTTGGTAAACAAAGTATTCTTTAGCTATATGAAGTAAGAGTTCCGAAAGTTCGTGGAATAATATAGCGTCGGGCGTATGTGTTGCTAACCCGGAATTCGTAATCGGTCAATTTATAGCGAACAATTTAATTTTATTATTCCCATCCTTGTAACTAACATCTGCCGATGATGGTAAGTTAGACGTCCTGTTCGTCAAGCTATCGGCGACACGAATTGCGCCAGATATTTGAAATTCGCTCCCGCATTCGCTACTGTGCAATCGTGACATGTGTAGCATAGCTGTAGCTCCTGCCACAGCGCTGGGAGCGGCACGACGAAATATATAAAAGTTAATTGTGAACAAACTAGGACGTGATTTAATGAGTAAAATGCATAATATCAACAGTGAATTACATACCTTTCCGATTGTGTTACATTTACGGCACCATTGTTTAAATTTCATTATAAAAACTCAACATTTACTGAGTTTTTTTCGTGGTTTTGGTGTGCGGTGAAAAATCGCTGCTGGCATATGCCAGCATGAGCTCCCCTCTGATTGGCTAAATGCCGACAGATCGAACAAATCGTGGAGCAAATCAGATTGCGACAAAAGTACTATTTACGGCTTTGAAGTACTATTTACGGCTTTAAAGTATTATTTACGGCTTTAAAGTACTATTTACGGATCCGTAAATAGTACTTTCTCACAAACTCGCACGGTAGTGTGTTTATATGAAGGCAGTTTATAATAGGGGATACCTACGGGGAAAATGACCTTCCGTAGGGGAAACGTAGGGTTTTTTGATGATTTGTAGGGGATGTAGGGGGTTTTGACAATTTTCAGAAATATTCGT
>JZLH01S0612100.1:18050-28511 GCA_001188425.1 Eucidaris tribuloides
CACTAAACATCCAGATGAAGTAAAGTCACTCTTATCGAGAGGAATATAGTGAGCTGATCAGAGATCTAACCGCTTATATAGAATCTTTGACGAGTGTTTTCTGGTGTGGGTAGGATTGTTTTGGTTATCAGTCGTTGAAATGTTTCGGAACATAGATACATCTTTTGTGTCAAATATAAAGATGTATTTTTTTAATGAACAAGAATGTTTGTTGTTCGTCACAGTGCTCAAATGGAAGCTTCCTCGTCTGGTCGGACAAATTTAGGGTTCGATTTCAGAAAGCCAGAATGCACAACGGAATGAGTTTACGACTTCTCCCCTTTGCCCCAAATGAATTATTTTAGCTTCAATACCGCTCACTCGCAGGGTTACCTATATAACTTACTTCAAACCAGAGATAGCAGAGGCAATATTGCAGATACACTTATCAAAATCAAACAATTTTGTGTAGAAATTCCTCCTCAAAAATCCATCACCTGCGTGACATACCTTTTGCATGTGTATATTTCTGCATTCCTCAGTACAAAATTAAATTGAGATCCCATAAAGCATTAATTTCAAATCAGATAGAAGGGTTATATGAATTGAATAACAGGCCTGTAGACGCAGGGGGTTGCGTCAGGTGCGTATGCTCCTCCCTCATCTGAAAGGTACACTTTTTTTTTTCAAAAGAACGTATAGGCCTAATCACATGTTTTTGAAAAATACTGTTGAATGTTGACCCCCCCCCCAAAAAAAAAAAAGATTTCCGTCTTCCAAAAAACAGGATATCAATGGTCATACAAAAACAGCAGATAATATTAATCATATGCCAAAATAATGAATATAATTATGTGTATGCAGTTATCATCTATACAACCAGATTGGACAGCGGCACTTGAACAACAGGATGATTCCTGAACAGGGTTGCCAGGTTTTCTGATTCTTAACCCGCCACACTACCCGCCAAAATCATGGAAAAACTGCCAAATTCGTATTTGATATATTATTTTATTGGTAGCATCCCCCCGAGGTACGGTTAGAAATGACGTTGTAATCAATTTCTAACACATGTGAATCTTCTAGTGCGGCCAAAAAAAAAAATGGGTGATGTGGTTTAGGCTCAGCCAGATTTTGCACATGAAGTACATGCGCGCTGCATGCAGCGACTAGAAGGATTTTTGCCGCGGATTGGCCTATTTTTTGACTGAAATAATGATTTTTTTTTTCAAGTATGCCTGAAAAGCTCAAAAAGCCGTTTGGCGGGCACTATAAATTTTCTGCACGCCAAGTAAAGTGAAAAACCGCCAAACTGGCAACGCTGTTCCTGAAATGTGCTGCGCGTTACAAAATGGCGCGTAATGTCGTGTGATGACATGTTAACGAACACTTATTTTGGTAAACAAAACGTTATCCACCATGGTACCTACCCTGGTAACTCTCCGTGATTTTTTCTGGATCCGTCACATATGAGTGTTTAGAGCCAACGTGTGCCTAGCGTGTTTGAAAATTTCGCGTACGTTGTCAGTCGTTAGTGATACGTTTGACATACGTTGTATTCGTCATAATTATATGCGCCCAAGGGTCGTCGGCCACGCCGGTGCCGATTTCTTTTATTTCGGACATGTTCAAAATGTTGGGCTTGGGGTAACGTGCTTACCAGGGCGCTATATATTCGTTGAGTATTCGCTGTTTGAACGTTCCACACGTAGGTTGTCCATCCATTGCCACAACGAATGCTCAACGCACATAATAGCGTCAAAGGATAAAGGAACTATCACACATCAGCGTGTAGAGTCAACGTGTGTCTAACGTGTTCGGAAATTTGGGTGCACGTTCGCGTACGTTGTCAGTCGTTCGTAATACGGTAGACATACGCTGTATTAGTTAGCTGTTCGTCCAAAAGGTCGCCGGGGTTCGTTGAAGAACGCTGCTGCCCGACGTTTGATTTTGGACGTGTTCAAAATTTTGAGCGTGCGACAACGTGTTGATCAACTTCCATCGACTTTCGCCGGGCGCCCGTCTGACGTTTTTGCCACTAGTATACCGTTAGAGTGACGTGTGCGTACAATATAGCTATAGTGATAGTTTTTCTTTTCTTTGACGTCACAGTCTCCTAGAGTAGCTCCTTCATCATTTCACGCTACACACACGCTATCACTCGTAACGTGGGACGCTAGATATGCGATTACCATTCGTTCATCATGCGTTAGTCATTAGTTTTCACATCTTTTTGACCTGGAATTTGAGCGTGCTTGGGCGTGTTTGGACTTAGCCAAAATTTTGCGACGAAAAACATATACGCTGGGCACACGTTGACTCTAAACGCTTATATGTGACAGTGCCCTTAAAGGGACCGAAAAGTCGCATATCGTGATATTTTGCAGGTGGCCGGGCTCAGGTAATATTCGGGAATGCCCGTATACTTTTGGAAAACGAGCGCACACGAATTTTGTTTATTTCGCTATGCAGTACGCATTCAACCGAAGAAAGGCGAACTGAACCCAATTGAAAACGGACAACCCTCAACGGCAATTCTGTTCGCAGCTCCACGATTGTTGTTATGCACGGTCCTGCAATAGGGGCAAGCGGATGGTATTAATTGTACATGGATTATGAACGGCGCATCCCTTTAACCTCATGAGGATCATTATGGACACAGAAAATCACATTATAATTATCGTCACGGCAGATATAAAATATAACAATACCGTCCCTCCAGGCTTGCCGGCTTTTCCGATTCTAAAAACGCTAAATTACATACCAAATTCAGTGGCAAAAACGCCAAATTTACATTTGACGAATTTTATGGGCAGCATCGCCTAGATACGGTTAGAAATTACGTTGTAATCAATTTATAACACCTTTGAAATCTCAACCGCAGCCGAAAATTTTGAGTGTCGCGGTTTACGCGCAGCCATATTTTGCACGTGAAGTTCATGCGCACCGCTACTTTTGGATCCTTGTGGCACATATTTTGACTGAAAATCCCTGAAAAATAGGGTTTTATAATGATGTTTTATGTGTTTTATGTGAGAGAAATGCCAAAAAAGGCCAAAAAGCCGTTTGGTCTACAAACGATGTCGAAAAACGCAAAATTTGCAGCAACCGTGCTTACAATACCGTCTGTCAAGCTCGATGGATACTGCTGCCCTACTTTGGTAAAACGAAGCAAAATGATAAGTCACCCATTGTTTTAGTTATTGGTGTTTTTGAAAGCTCCTAGGCATGTTTTACCTTCAGGAAAAATTTGGAGGAGAAATAATTATTTTATTGAAAGATACTTAATTAATTTGCCGTGATATTACATTTAGGTCAATATAAATAATAGACACAGATTGTTGATTTATAAGAAATAGCACATTTGTAACTTGCTTCTTTTTGCCACAGACAGTCAGACTATACTGCCCCCCCCCATGGCAAAAGGGCATAACTGACATTTTGGTGTTTTGGAGATATTGAGCAAAATGTATTTTGTTAAAAGCCCTAAAGCCCTATTCAGTGTCCTTTTAACAAGCGGATTATGAAACAAAGGGACATTTCTAATTATTTTTTTTTGTTCTCGCTGTTTACACTGATGTACTGAGTCCCCTACACTTTTATACAACTCAATTTTGAAAAGAAAAGTCAGTTTGCCCCTTTTGTCGGGAGGGGGGGGGGGCGAGTTTACGGATGGTTTGGCTATAGGTATCTATATACTATCATCTGGTGTACGTTCTATTTTTTCATATTTTAAATTATAAGTCCGCTGTAAATTTTCGTCTAAAAGGTGATAGCACTGATGTGGTTACGAAATATTTAAAATTGTTGACACTTATTGTTTAGATATCGGACATTGATGTCTTAGGATTGACAAACAATGATTAGTCTCTGAACATACTTTAGAAAGTCATAGCAAAATATGTATACCGTTTCTTCGTTGATGTTGACTTCTACGGTGTGACTATAAGGAACGGTTTATTAAAAGAACACCTTTCAGACTTCAGTTTATTTACACAATTCATTTATTCACGAATAAGACAAATCTGGCACAAGATGATGTGGAAGTAAAGTGGCATTTTACACACGATTCCCTCCAAAATTATTTAAAACACGTTTACAATGTTTTTATCCATAATACCGACATGAATAGACACAACCGTGTTATTACAGAACTTACCACAAGAATCAGTTAAATACCTGTCCGTTATCGTATTTCTCATTTTTTTTCCTCACTGAATGAATCGTAGCCGTCTGTAATCGCCTTTCTCAAGTTTACACTTGTATAACAATTATTGTGCCCAGTAATACAATAAGCATGTAAATGCACGATCGATGCCTCACACCACGTGACTTTGACGCCGAAAGTATGTGGAAATTTATGTTTATATCTTAAAGGACTTGATCATATATTTGCCTAAAAACGTTATTATTACAATACTACTGTTTTTTTTATGTTTTCCACAACAAACGTGTTCATTTAAGTGGCTTTTATGCCAAACATAATCCTGCTTTATATACTGACTTGTTTAAGATGTCTTGAATAGCTATCATTGTTTGACCTAAAACCTATATTATGTCAAGAACTACGTATCATATTTGTACCTTAATGTAAAAAGCTTAAATGTACTTTGATGGTTGATGCAAAAAACTTTCGTTTTGGGGGGCATCCACCAACCTAGTATATATTTAGCTGACAAGCTTTCGTCCAACACCTGTGGACTTTTGCAAGTGGAATTTGATGGTGTTTTTGCACTGATAAATGGGGAATTTCTGTAAAAAAAACTAGCAAGGTGGCAGACTTTTATAATAAAAGGCAAGGTCCACCCTGACGTCAAGTTGATTTCAATAAAAGCAGTCTGGCGAAAATCCATCAAAGAATAGCGGATTTTGTGAACTTTCAAAGTTTGATTTTCATCTATTGATTTTCTTCTATATAACAGTGCTTTTACACATTTTTACACAATTTTAGGCGTGCAAAAGAGACACCCTGCCTTTAATAAATAAAACATTATATGCAGTTATGAAAATTTGAATGAATGAAAGTCATGTCGATAATAAATCTCAACCTGTGGCCTGTTGCATAGAACCTTTACCAGAAAGAATATTTCTGGTAAAATATGAAATCTCCGGTAAGCATCATTGCACCATTCATTTTACCATATGACAAAATAACGTTTACAGTGATAGGCAGTCCCCAGGTAACCATATGGGAGAGCACTGCTATGCAGCATGATTGTAAGCGCATTATGTGAACTGAGGACCTTTTATAATGTTGTATTTTTATTACAATATACGAATTAAAAAGGCATCTTCTCTGCTTGTTCTTGAGGGAAAGCTTGCGGTGACGGAAGGCCCGTATTGGCGACTGGCGGAGGGACACTAACATTAGCTGCCGTCGAGGGAAGACCAGTGTTAGCTGCAGTTGGTTGGAAACCAGTAGTAGAGGCAGGGGCCACGATATAGTAGGCAGGTTGGTTGGTCGGCTGGACGTTACCTGCAATTAAAATAGAGCAAGATAAATGAAATAAGTCACGGGCGTCGCCAGGGGTATAATCGTGCGGGGGGGGGGGGACTTTGGCGATTATGCCACAAACAAGGTCATCAAGTCTGGAAAAAAAAACACTCATCTTTGGTTCAAATCAATGCTAGTGTGTCTCGGTAGTTTGTGGTGGTAAATTAAAGGCACGGAGTCTCTTTTGCACACCTTAAATTTAACACTGTGCAAATTTACTGGTATATAGACGAAAATGGTGTTTAAGAACCTTTAGCAAAGTGGAGGAAATGCAAACGGAGTTTTAGTGCAATCATGGTAAACGTTTGACTTTTTGTCTCTAGAGACCAAAAATCTACCGATGTATAAGTCTATTTTTAGACAGTGCATGGAGGTGTCTCTTTTTCTCCATGGACAGTGCCATAGTGCGTAGTTATACCTCATCAGAAAGACCAGAGTCTGTTCTTTCTAATGAGGCATTACTCGGATATCCTTAACACCTTATTAGCCCTTTGGATGCTATAATGTAAAATATAGTCGAAAATCTCGGGGATACCCCGAAAAATCTCGCCCCCCCCCGAGATTTTTCATTTATTAATTTAAAAAAATGGAAGACATTCAGAATCCGTTATTGATGTGATATGACCTTTGGGCATAAAGCTTTCAAATTAAAAAAAAATCCCCAAAACTAAACTTGGGTTATAATCAGTGTATGAGGAAAGCAGTAATACAAAGTTACATGTAGGTCTTGAAACTTAAGTTTTTAAACCCCTTTACGACAAAATTTAGTTTTTTAGCCCCTTTACCACAAAAGGTAATAAACCCAAAAACTTGAAGGGATGAGACCCCTTCGAAACTGTGGTAAGACTTCTTTAAATAGTTATACTGTTATCATATAATTACCTTGAAATAATAAATTTTTGAAGAAAAAAAACAGACAACCAAACCCTTATAACGAAAATGTTAGATTAACCGATGAATTTACCAGAAATATTGAACGTAGCACCTGGTTGCGTAGCCGAAGCAATGAACACCCCTCCGGCGTTATTGAAATGGGCCTGTGTGAAAAAAGGGACACATTTTTTTCATTTTTTTATTTGGGTTTGAATTCATTTTACTTATTCCTTATCAATTTCCAATGTACGAATATTTGAATAAGCATATTCATTATAAATGCAAATCTGCACGCATACACATTCATTCAAAAGACAGACATAGCTATTATGGTAGAAGTCGAACTAACACGACGCAGATGCAAATTTCGCACTGAAAGGCAGTATACCGGTATAGTAATGGTACAATGGTGCCAATAGACACTCTCCTAGTATGTATGTAGTATGTGTGTGTGTTTGTGTGTGCGTGTGCGTGTGCGTGCGTTTGTTTGTTTGTTTGTTTGTGTGTGTGTTTATGTGTATGTATTTTTTAAATCAACACTTTATTGTCATATAAAACAACATTATTTCTTTTATTTATAAATGATTAATGTAATATATCAGCTACTACACTGTACAATGTTTGCTGATGATACAGGTTTATTTAAGTCACATCCAAATTGCCAAACTTACAGAATTTCCTTAATACTGAACTTAAATTTATATCAGAGTGGTTTTATTCGAATAAAATGTGCATTAATGTAGATGAAACTAATATCATTGTGTTTACTAATTTATGCATTCATGATAATATTTCATTTGAATTGTGCAATATCAATATTTAATGTGTCACGTCAGTTAGATTTTCAGGTATTAGCATAGATCACAAACTCACATGGTATGATCATATCAATGTACTTTTTAATAAATTTTCAAAGAATATGGTCCATACCACAAGAAAGTTTGAAAATAGTTTATTATTCACTAGTATTCTCATATTTAATATATGGTATTTTAGGCTGGGGAATGCAGCATATATCCACATTTAAAAAAATTCAAATTACAAAAACGTGCAATAAGAATGATATTAAATGCCTCGTATCTTGTCCATACTGATACGTTATTCACTACCTTGAAAATATTGAAGTTTCCAGATCTTTATACATTCCATGTTCTTATATTCATGTATATGTGTAATAATAAACTCTTGCCTGAATACATTCAACAGTTTTTTTTAACTATAATAATGGGTTTCATCAATAAATTACCAGAAGCGCAAATAATTTCCATCTTCCTAAAGAAAGAATATCATGTTATAAAAACTATTTTGTTTCAAGGACCTCAACTTTGGAACTCTTTACCAAGTATTAAAAGCTCAGTTTCTCTTAATGTTTTTAAATCAAATTGTAGTCAATTTACTTTAGATCAGAATTAATCACCATACGCTTTTTGTATAGCATTCCTGCACATTTCTGTTGTCATTTTGTAGTAGTTTGTAGTATTCTTTTCTTTACCATGTCTTTGTCATTGTTCTATAATTTACAAGGGTCAGCTATCTAGAAGGCTCGTTCCTTTCTTGCTGTTCCCTGCTCATATTAATTTCAAAGTAATGTCTCTGTCAGGTTTTTTGTACTGTTCTGTTACGTTTGTATGCTATTTTACTTTGTACATGTACATGATGTTTTTATGAATGAAATAAAACTGAACTGAACTGAACAAAGTAATATATTATACATTACAATACAAAAGAAATATCAGTACATTACACATCACAATAGAATGCCCAGGACAAGACGTGTAAATGGTCATGCATGCAGACGAAGATTATACATAAAAATGCAAATAGTCGAAGATTATGAATCACATAAATCTATATTGAACATTAAGAGTTTATAAAAAAAATGTTACTTTTACCCCAAAATAGAAATTCAGTGAGAACATAATTAGATTACAACGAAAGTTGGCATAACTTGAGAACTATGCAAGCTTTGCTTTTTAATAGGTCCCTCACATTTCATGTTTGTTAAATTGTCTATATGTCTTGATTACGACGTTATATCTTGTATTTGTTTTATCGATTGTATTACTATATTTATGTTTTGTTTGAGATGTGGAACAATAAAATCAAATCAAATCAAACTATGGTTGTAGCAGTGTTGAAAAAGGCAAACAGATACAATGGTATTAAAGCTTTAGTGATCAAATTGTAAGTTTCAATACATTCTAACAAAAATTGTGTTAAATGGTGCAAGAAAGTGAATGTTATTATTTCTGAAATGAAGAGTTGGTGTATTACTTACTGTTACTGGTTGAGTTGGTTGTGAGGCTGGACTGCCGTTAACGGATGCCCAACAAGTGAACGAAGATCCGATGATAGAAACAATGCCCTCGAGGACAGCCATGGCAATAATCAGTGCCTCTATTAGTATGTAACCCTGTACAGAATGTTTGTGAAACTACACGGCAAAACTGTGGTGTTAGATTTAACACCAAGGGTGTTGCACAAAATGAATACCGGAAAGTGTTGATTTTCAACACCCATGGTGTTAAATCCAATGCCCTTGGTGTTTGAAATAATTTGTTTGGTGTTCAAATAATTACACCACGTTTGGTATCTATAATTGTGCAACACCATGGGTGTTAAATTTAACACCCCAGTTTTTGGAGTGTAATGTAACCACTGAAAATGATGATATAAACATACGGTCAATTCCACAGTTACTCACATTACATTTGAAGGCACATTGACTCACTTGTAGATCGCTTGAAATCTTAATAGTGATAATTCAAAGTCTTTATGCCATCACAAAACATACATGTTATTTCTGATTTGTAGGAAATAAAACAAATAGAAAAGAAACTGTACTTCATGAAAATCATTAAAATGTCTTGGTTACTCAATTCACAGAATTTGGACATACATGAAACGAACGGGGACCCACGTGGAGCTCTCATTCAAAAAAAAAAAAGTTGTACCCTTTTGAAAGCAATTTGATAGAGTCACAAACTAATATGCATAACGCAGTGAGTTACACTATTTTCGTATAGATTACAAGAACATTGGTTTACGTTATGTTTTCCCAGTTTACATTTTGTCCGAAGACATATTTTCTGTTTTCTTTATATATATGGACTTTTGTTGGAAAAGCAATTTATACATTCAACATTTGCAATGTTATATGGTTTACACTATTTCATGGAAAGAACTGGAAAAGAAATGATAAGTTTTCAGAAAACTGATTTCTTCATACTACGAAGTGCCTAGACCCACATGCAGCAAATCGTGTATGGTTGCCGATTCTCCTTGAAGGCAGCGTTACAAAAGCAAAATTAAGGGTAGAAATGATGACCCATTTGTTTCTTCATAAGTCATGGGCAATTATACAATGGTTTGAGATAAACTCGATTTATGTAGTGTTTGGTTTGCCCCCCACCTGTGGAATTGCCTATAATACGTAGATTGTTTGGAACAGGACAGAAAAGGAAATCCACATCTTGTCCATCATATCAACTTCACACGCAGACACACCGCTCACCCATACAAGCACACAAACAGACACAGACAGGCAGAGAAACAGACAAATGTGACTCATCACCATGATACACAGATCGCACAACCCAAAGGTGAGGGAAGTGCTAAATACTATAATAATATAATAGAATATGAAAGTGATGTGTCTTCAAAAAACCAAAGTTTTATGACCTTCACATGTTGTAAAAGTTTTAATAATTGAGGGGGTCGGCGGAATATAGTGCTAACTCACAAAAGTGTCATTTTGAGATAATCGATTTTTAAAGTTCGAAAAAATTAATAAATCACAGTCTTTCGTCATGTGTCTTGAAATTAAGTTAAAATGAAAGAGTAAACATTAGATATGACCCTCTGTGAATATGGATAGCGAAGATTAAGATAAAGTTATTCATCAAATGTAAGTTTTATTCACAGAACTGCGTCTTTATTGAATGAGGTGAATTCTTAGGATGCTCCTAAACATAAATTTCCACAAAACAACCAACAATATATATATATATATATATACATATATATATATATATATATATATATATATATATAATCCAGTAATGGTACAAAAAAACTGCAACATCCAAAAGTGCTCTACTATGTAGGAGCAAATA
>JZLH01S0612111.1:0-26556 GCA_001188425.1 Eucidaris tribuloides
AGACTTACTCATGTAACCATGCTGAACTACCTTGGTTATTCAGAAGATAAACAGAAAAATGTGCGTATCTTGATACATCACACAGGTCAATGCATAATTTCAGAGTGGCCTTTCAGGCGAGTAAATTGCGAAATATTCTATACATACATCACAGCATGAAAGAATGTTTCAGACTTCGAGTTCTCTATCACAGGTAATACATGGACCTGGGCAGTATTTGAAGGCTCCGATCAGTTCCTCATAACTGATAAGGCTACGCTAGTTACGTTGACATGAATTAATATAAATGAGTAAAGAATTACACGAATAATATAAATGAATAATTGCACAAATAAAAGATCAGCCATTCCACGTATCTGTTTCATGTCACACAAGTCACAAACCAGGGTATAGATCAAATCGAGAAACTATTGAAGCCGACTGCTTTACCCGATCATGTAAATCAATCATCTATACCCTGACTTGTGACTTGTTACACACAGCATGCGTGACTCGCGTGACACAAGTATGGAATGGCTGATATAAACAAACAAATGGACATATCAATCCCTTGCAGCTCTCTATATTTATCTACATTTTATATATACACACAACAAAAAAGTAACTACCCCCTTTTTCAAACAACTATAACTTTATAACGAAATAAGTTTTAGCAAAATAATTTGGCAGGAGTATACCTACACTTATTGACTAACATCTGTGTGAAAATGCGATTGATCCGTCAAGCCATGCTTGATTGAGCATGCATTAAAGGCAAAAATGTAGCTTGTCAAAAGTCACAGCAGTCATCTCTTATGCCAAAATAATGGTAAATAATGGCATTTTTTGCTTTGTTCATAAAGTGTGCTCACTCAACCATGACATGGTTAAAACCTCTTATGTTCGTACAACATGTACAGATACATTTTGCTGAAAAATACTGGATTTCATTTTTTTTTCAATAAACTTAATGGATTTTACAATTTCAAAATTGATAAACATGGAAAATTTTAAATTGAGCTCATTGAAGCGTAAAATATGCGAATAGTGCCAGGGGTGGTGTAAAGGGGTCAAACGATAGATGATCAACATAAATAGCGCTTAATCATTCACCAGAAACAAAATTTGTCAAAATCCTGCATCACAAATTCCCCAAAATGACCCTTGTGACTTTTGAAAAGTGACATTTTTGCCTTTAATGCATGTTTGCTCATGCATGGCTTGACGGATCAATCACATTTTCATACCTAAGTTAGTCAATGAGTGTAGGAATACTCATGCCAAATTATTTTGCTAAGACTTATTCCGTTAAAAAGTTATGGTAGTTTGAAAAAGGGGGTAGTTACTTTTTTTGTTGTGTTTATATGTTGAAATTTCAACTGACACTGGAACGCAACTCGTGTCATGGCAATTCTTGCTTGCCGGTGTTATTACCCAGGGTTTAGTTGGAATCGTTTTGGAATTTTGGCAAATCTTGTCGGTTCCAGGGTCGCCAGTTTTGTGGTTTAACCGCTAAAACCACCAAATTTGGCGGGCAAAAATTGAAGTGCCCGCCAAACAGCGTTTTGGTGGTTTACAGTGGCATACCTGAAAAATCATCATTTCAGTTTAAAAAAAGAGGCCTATGATCCGCGGAAAAAACTCCTTGAAGCCGCGGCACAGAATCTGAAAGTAGCGGCGCGCATCTGGCTGCGCGTAAACCACGACACTCGATTTTTTTGGCCCCTGTAGAGGTTTTAAAGGTGTAAAAAGTTGATTACAATGTCATTTTTAACCATATCTAGGGCAGTAGCGTAGCCAGCTTTTTGGTATTGGGGGGCAAGACATCCAAATGTACCGACAACGGCAAATTCAATTTCGCATGTGTGTGCGCGCGCACGCGCGCGCGCGTGTGTGTTTGTGTGTGTGATTGTGTTTGTGTGTACATACATGTGTGTGTGTGTGTGTGTGTGTGTGTGTGTGTGAGATGCGAGCGAGCGTAGCGAGCGAGCGCTCAGAATACAGACGATTTGCTCCTTCATATATAACTAAACCTGCCAAGCTCTGTAGAGTTCTCCATTAATTTGTTTTTGGCAACTGTAACTTTTGTCATGCAATACTGGCATTATGATAGCCTTGGCAACAAAATTAACGTGGATTATCATTAAATGTGCGAGCGAGCGAAGCGAGCGAGCGCCTCATCGCCTATACTTTTCATCTGACAGGAACGCTCTTCTATACGTTTATCAGGGGGAAATGGGATATACATTTTGTAACCTCATGAATATGAAGTATTGAGAAAATGTGAATTCCATCTTAAAACGGTCAAGTGCAAATAGGCCAATATTAAAAGATCCTTTCTATTTGATAATTCAGGTTTGAAATTCCTCTCCTTTTGAAATCTATACAAAGGTAATATCTTCGACAAGCATATTCCTTTTCAGGAAGCCTTTTTTAATGCCAGTTTGATTACAGTCCCACTGGTTTCCCTTAAATATGTTCGTATTCAATAAATTTTCTCTTCTTTTATTTCTGGTATTACGTTATGACTGACAATTTATCGGTAAAAATTAACGTTTATGACGTTTAAGTTATTATGCGAGCGAGCGGAGCGAGCGAGAAAATTTTCGCATTTTGACATTAGAAAAATTTTCATTTCAAGCAGCATTTATGTCGGTTATTGGAACATTCTGTTGGTACAAGATGACGTGGTTCTCTTACTGACGACATATGACGTTATGATAGTATGATTGACAAATTACCGGCAAAGCACTATCAACAAAATCTAAGTCGTTTTGCGAGCGAGCGGAGCGAGCGAGTTTGAAAATTTTGCGATTTTACATATAAAAAGTGTCATTTCTTCGTCGGTACTTAGTACATTTTGTCGGTACGAGATTTCATGGGTGAAGGTCTAAATGTACCGACAAAATTTCAAATGTACCGACAAAATTCGGAAAATGCAGTTAGTTGGGGGGGGGGGGGGTAATTGCCCCCTCTGCCCCCCCCACCTTTGGCTACGCTAATGATCTAGGGTATATGGTACCCCATGAAATCCATCAAATGCAAATTATTGCAAATTCATTGATTCTGGCGGGTAATTCGGCGGGTTGAGAATCAGAAAAACTAGCAATCCTGGTCGGTTCTGTGGTAAAGCAACACAATGACTGGATGAATGCAGTATGTCTGCGCAGGAAGAGTAACCACACGCGATCGCTTAGCGACGATGATGTTATTAAAGGGAATAACCTTCCCTGTACTTTCGCGTGCATGTGGTGTTGATGTTGTAAAATGTGGAAGTGCTAATTTCTGACATGAAATCATACCAGAATGTTTGACATAGGGCACATTTCGAAGTATCTAATACCTACATGAACTCTTTAACTCTTGTAAAAAAATCAAATCAGAAACAGTCCAAGCATTCGTCATAATGTTATACTGCTCCTCATAGAACAAATACAGATATCCCATGGAAAACCTTTCATATGACTTTGAAGAATCTTCAAAGGTTTCCCTGAGGTTCCCAAAGAACCATGGTAGGAGAGTGTCTACCTTTGAATCCCACTAGTATCAGTACTAGAAGTCAAACAACAGTAGTGTGAATTTGATATACACTGAAGTGTTTAGATCTTCAAAAAATGTTTGTTGACGCGTTTATGATTTTCAACACAAACATTTAAACGTGTTTACGAACTTTTGATATCATAGGTGATATACAGAATTTCTAATTAAACGTGTTTATAATTTCCAGCTAAACGTGTTCAAGCGTTTATAAAGTGTTACAGAAAAGTGAAAAGTGTTTAGTCTTTTTACAGTGTACCAAAGACGCGACCAAACACTGGTCGAAAACAGTCTGAGCCCTGTCGTCTCTCAAAACTGTTATACTTTTAGTATTGAAGGCATGACACTTACAATTTCAATTTAAATCCGAGATACATGGGCCTATACAGCGTGGCCCAAAAAGAATGCTACACATGCAATCGTTAATTTCTTCAAAGTCATTCAGAATATGTCATTGGTGATTATTTCATGGGTTAGAGCATTTTTTTCCAACAAAATGATACCATGGTCGTTAATTTTGATTGAGGTGTTTGGATCTTAGGGCTATTTTCCTGAGGCAATGCAATTTCCTAAATTTGCTATTTTTTAACTTCCTGCGATCATCAGAACACCGAAATATTCTCACGATACGGTATGCCATAGAATAAGGTATGCCGAAACAAAGGACTAGAATGCCCTCGCTTTGATAAGGAAGGCGATGTGAGCTGCATCTCCATTGTCATCGCGGTTTGTCTGGTATGGCACGCTGAGACGCGAGAATATCTCGGTGTTTGGATGACCGCCGCTGATGAAAAATTGGCAAATTTGGGAAATACATTGCCTCGGAAAAATGGCCACAGGACCCAAAGAATGACTCAAAATCAATGATCATGGTATCATATTGTTGGAAGAAGCTGAAACAAAAACCAATCACATATTGCAGATGATGTTGAAAAAATTAGCGATCGCAGTTGTAGCATTCTTTCTGGGCCACCCTGTATAGTAACAATGTCTCTAGTATGGTGTCAAAAGACCTGAAACATTTGCACTTCAATACGAACATTGTGAGATTTTAGATGGCCTAGCAGTTAGAGAGTACGCCTCACGTCCGGAAGGTAGTGGGTTCGAGCTCCCAGACTTTTAAAAGCTTGTACCTTCTGCTTGCTAGCCAGGCGCTTGACATTCTAGAACAGAAAAAGGTAGTAATATCATTTAAGTTATGCAGGGCCCGTTGGAAGAACAGTCTATTTGACCGAAGTGGCTACCCTGGGTTAACAAAAATGTGTTTATTTTAATTTTTAAGAAAGAGACGATCATACTTGTTGAAACTTTTGTACAGTTGGCTGTTTGTCCATTTGAACATCGTTTTACAGGCCACACATCAAAGTTCTCTTCATTTCTAATTTGCATGTGCACAATGTTTTTAAAGTCATGTAACGTATGCGAAAAAATCATGAAATCTCTCCCTCTCATCGAAGTATACGATCATTGCTTTGCAGAGGTAACAGTCAGGGGCGTAGCTACGCCCGGGGGCCCTGGGGGCACGTGTCCCCACAAATTTTGTGTCCCCCCCGGTGCCCCCCACAAAATCATGAAGGAAGTACAAAAAATGTGTATGCGCCTCCACCAAAAATTATTTTGGTGCCCCCTACAAAATTTCAAGGCCCCCAGTGCCCCCTTCTGAAAAAAATCCTAGCTACGCCACTGGTAACAGCGTTTGCGAATATTCGATAAAGCTAGAGAAAAGTATATACACCGTAAAATATAGTATTCAAAATTTGTAATTCATATGTTTTCTGTACTTTAGGAATACGCAATGAAACATTTGTGTATTCACTTCGAATTGGCCGGGTGCTCGTGTTTTGAGTACTATAATTGAAATTGAAATTGAAATTTATTAAACCAACGGCAATCGCTTTATTCAAACTGAATTTGTTAAGGTACTTATCTAAATTTAGTTAAAACTGACTTTTCTGCCCTATTGTTTTGGCGAGAGGGGAAGATTTACATCAAGTTATTTTATATTGCACTTGATTTTTTATATTATCGTCGGTATAGAACCAGAAGGGCGTTAACGCAATACACATTGACAACCAGAAGGGCGTTAATGTCATTGACTTTGTACAGTGATAACGCCCTTCTGGTTCTCAAAAGAATCTGTGTTAACGCCCTTCTGGTTCTAAACCGACGTTATTTCCTTTCCAATCGAGGAGCTAAAGTTTGGTTATGGAAACCTAGAACACAATCTTTGGTACCAAAAAAGTACACTTTTTAGTCATGAACAATACATTAACCGACATTCATGTCATTTTCTTTCATTGTTGTTGAAATATAAACAGTCAAACAATGAAGATCGGGGTGAGAGGAAACTCTACTTTACAGAGAAGGAAATCAACGATCACTATAAAAACTAATTGTCCGAGTTTTCGGGCAAACACCCCATTATTTTAGATTCTTCGCAGATTCTTCGCGCGCCAATTTGTATCGATACGAGTGGGCGTGTGTAATGTGCGTGTGTGTATGTATGTGTGTGTGTGTGTGTGTGTGTGTGTGTGTGTGTGTGTGTTTTGTGTGTGTTACATTGATATACCCTCTCTTTCTCTTCACTTCAAATCAAATGCGCTCATAAATGTAACATTATTTGTTACAGTTTACTGTTCGATAACCTGACGTTGACTTTTCATTTTTTCAAATTTTGATTAATGTCTTGAAACTTTGTCTTTTCCACCTTCATCTTTATAATTTCATATTTGTCGCTATTAGTGAATATTGAGTCCGCAAATACAAATCATTATTTCAATTCTTCGCATATATTCAGGAGCGCAAATAAAGCTCAAATGCAGTCATTTACAGACACTCTAAAGTCTAAATCTACATGAAATTTTCCCTCAAAATAATTTCTGACAGGGCAAGGCTACCTGAACAAATTTAGCTTTCAACGCCTTCTAGAAATGAAGTAACAACCCGACTTGTAACTGAGATTTTCCTTTAGTTTCCTTGTTTTCTATGGAGCAGTTGCAGACCCCTTAAAGAGGCAAATTTGCTAAATATTCAGTCACACATTATTGATTTCAATTCGATTATTTCAGAGTATGTCATCATAATTTGGCGAGTTACGTTGCAATAATCTGATGTCGTTCATAGACCATCATGATGTTGTGCAGAAATGTGGTACTATACCTTTAAAAAATCCTCCTTGATGTTGATTACAGTGCTCTCGTTAATCATTTTGTAATATGTCATGTTAGTATACAAGAGTGGGTCAATCAGCCGTTAGACAATGATCAAAATAATGAAGGACAATTACGTCAAAATCACAAGAATTTCGTCAGCATGTCCATCTATTAATTGTTGAATAATGGTACATACATTGTAAAACTATTTAACCTTCATAATACCGTATTGTAAACCTTTTTCAGGTAAGTGGCTTTAATTCTTATATCATGAGTATCTTTAACCGTCAGAGAAATGTGGTCATTATAAAGTCATGTTGATTTTATCCTTGTAATAGTGAATCGTGTTGCAATCACCTAAACGATAAGTACTACACAAGTTCAACATTCGTGTTTGATATCACGTCATGTCATTAATGCTGTAAAGTAAACACCCATATAGATTAATAATTTGATTTTTTTATCAGTAGTAGGTATAGGCGCAGGGGGTGTTTAAGGTGTTCATACACCAGGGCCCTGGGAACGATTTTTTCACCGGTGGTGCAGAGATATATATTTTCGCGGCCCCAAAAATTTTTTCGCGGCCAAAAAAATTTTCACGGCCAAATTCGCGGCCAAATCAACAGCTGAAAAGTCGGTAAGTGGGGGGGGGGGATGTCGGCGGAAAATTTTCGCGGCCAAAAAAAATTTTCACGGCCAAATTCGCTGCCAAATCAACAGCTGAAAAGTCGCTCTGCGGCCAAATTTGAAGAAAAATAAACATACACGTCTTTTTGCAGGGGGTGCTGCGCACCCCCTGAAAAATTTCTGGAGGTGCTTCAGCATCCCCGCTTCCCAGGGCCATGTCATACACCCCCTTTTGTGTTTAACACTCCCATTTTTCGGAAAAAAATGGGTGATGATACATGTAGTGAGAACAGTACCATGGAACAGTTTTCCTTCGGGCCTGATGACCTTTTTGTTGCTTGTTGCATCGATTGGCACCATGGAACAGTTTTCCTGCGGGACTGATGACCTTTTTGTTGCTTGTTACATCGTTACATCGATTGGCACCATGGAACAGTTTTCTTTTGGGACTGATGACCTTTTTGTCGTTTGTTGCATCGATTGGCACCATGGAACAGTTTTCCTTTGGGCCTTATGACTTTTCTGTTGCTTGTCGTATCAATTTGACCATGGAACAGCTTTCCTTCAGACCTGATGACTGTTTTTGTTGAACACATCGATTGGCACTATGGAACAGTTTTCCTCCGGGCCAGATGACTTTTTTGTTGCTTGTCGCTTCGATTTGCAACATGGAACAGTTTTCCTTCGGGCCAGATGACCTTTTTTGTTGCTTGTCGCATCGATTTGGACGATGGATCATTTTCCTTTGGGCATGATAACCTTCTTCGTTGCTTGTGGTATCGATTTTCACCACGGAACAGTTTTTTTTTCCTCCAGGGCTGATGACCTCTTTGTTGCTTGTCGCATCAATTTCCACAATGAAACAGTTTTTCTTCAGACTTGATGACCTGTGTTTTTGCTTTTCTCGATTTGCACCATAAGATATTTCCTTTATAACTCTTCTGGACGTCTATAGGATCTAGCTTAGAAATTGATGTAGCACGTACCGTATTTCACATAGTTTCTTTAGCAATATCTATGGACTTTGATTTACCAAATATGTCCAAAAAAATTGGCGAGGGAAATCATCAGCAGTATCCTCACTCTGTGTTGTCTTTAAAATTCATTAATGCCTTTTACCTTACTGAAATGTGACCTTTGATTTGACATCCATGTGTCAGAACTTCATAGACAGTACATCACTTTTCCATCTTTATCAGAAATTACTCAGTTGTGTATGAAGTTTGTTCCTTTGACTTGGGAGCTTAAAGGCAGGGGATCTCTTTTGCATACCTAAAAATTAACAATGTGTAATACAATGTCATTAAGAAGAAAATGCCATCTGGGAACCTTTAGTAAAATATAGGAGCTAGAAACTCGGTGTTAGTGGAATTATAGTGACCGTTAGACTCAGATTTGAATTTTTTTCTCGCGAGAAAAAAAATTCATACCATAGAACATACGCTAAACGGCTATTGTTTTCTTTTGAATTTTTCAAATTCTAGGCAATCACTGACCCCTAGATTTCACAGACATACCCTTCATCAATAGCCTAAGGGCATGGGTTATCTTTTCCTGGTCTGCGGGGATGTTTGCAAATGAGATCCACTGTCTTTAAAGATTGTGTCAGGGATGTGCAAGTCCATTACTTCCCTTCATTATCAATACCAAACGGTAGTTTAGTACTTACAAATGGTGTGTTGAAAGTTTGAGATCCATACGTCATGAATTTGTTGTTTTATGAGAAAAACTAATAACGCCATGTTACCAGAATGTTGTTCTTTCCGTGAGTTTCAATTTTGCCCAAACTGCGAATCGCGGTTATTGTGTAACGTCGGAAGACCAGCGCAGCACACTGATTGGTCAAACGGCTAACCTCCGCACGACATTTAGCTAACGGCTGATCGGACAATTTTGGAACGGCACGTACACGTTTGACGTCGCGGATTTTTGAAAATGCTTCTGAGTAATTTGAAAAAGTATGAAGTTTAACCGTCCAGATTTTCACCAAAACTCAATATTTTACCCCAAGTCTCTATGAGAGGTGTTTATTTATATTAATCTTCACATTGGATATGATTTCAGCTGATTTCATTCATTTAGATGTTTTTTGACGTGCAAATGATTGACACAATCTTTAATAGAGCTCCATACTGCCCAAGATAAATCGTCATGTGCCTATGCAAAGGACGTTAATTGTATTGATTATGTCTTATATTAGCGGCCTTTGCGTAGGCACATAAATTAACTAAGGTCTCATATGAATACGCATCCATCATGGCCTTTGACCTTTCTATTCCAAATAGTAGTGTTTTTGTAACTTCGATATGACATATTTTCCCATGTGCAGTTTCGTTACAGTTGTTTTATTGTGACCTAGGCCTCATTGATCATGGAAAAATAGAAACAATGGGACAAGGATGTACTAGATGTAATCACCTGCTGTGTTTCCTTTCCAGGAATAGGCCTACCGATGGCAGTAGCTACTTAATGAATCCAGAGACGGTTCTGAGTGAATAATCATGACATTTAAAGACACTTTTTGACATTGAGGAAGTCCCATTTGGAAAAAAGAAGAAAAAAAAAACCTTTCAAACTTTGATATCTGACCTACATAGTGTTTGAATGATTCAGTGGACAAATAAACACACTAGAACGCAAAACTTACGACTCTTATGCTGTCAGTTAGCATGTACGCATGAATAAATATCCCGTGGATCGAAAATTATAGCACTACAGTCCATGAAGGGAGAGGGCGTTTGGAATGGTCACTAATAGATTTTCACATTGTGAAACACTTAATGATCGTTTTTGTACTGCAATTTTTTTAAGGGCTTATTTTTTCGACCTTACAAGTGTCAAAGATACACTAGTAGCATTAAAGGCACTGTATAACAATGTTTCCATTTGAAAAAATGTGAGCTACATGATTCCCCCTGCTAGTAGTGTCTATGATATATAAGGTCTAAGAATGAAGCCCTGAAAAAATACAGTTCAAAATTATCATTAAGTGCTTTAAAAGAGTAAAAATCATTGTGAGACCATTGCAGTTTTTCCCCATAGACTGCTGTATTGCAGATTTTTCTATCAGCCGAGAATAATTCATGTGCCAACTTTTATCTGTAAATACTTTACCAGTGACAACTGTCTGAACTTTTGTGTTCTAAGGTGTTTATTTGTCCATTCAAACACTGTCAGATATGTCACATAGCAAAGTCTTCCATAATGATTATAGTGTCTTTAAGGGTTATCTAGCTCAGACTTTTTAAAACTCTAAATATTTTTAATGATGCATTTAGCCCTTTAAACATGTTCGCAATTGAACCCAACAGTCCGCGTCAGCCGTGTTGTCAGCTGCGGTTATTTCGATCTACAGATCGGAAATTCGTTGTCGATAATGTTGGCTTGAACTTCTCTGAAACATGAACACGTTTGACAGGTATGTTGCAAAAATGAAATTGACCTGGCCTTGTCTGCACAATGTGACTTTGATGTCGTCTGTTGTGTGTTAAGAAAAACCGGAGTACTAGTTGATGATGGAAAATCTCTCATTAGATTTCCCCATTTCGTTGTTATCCGGCCAGGTGAAAGCATATTACATGTACGTTTTTGTCTCGCCTGAACGAAGTTCGGCATAGCCTTTGATCAAGGCCTCAGGGCTTAATGATATCCCCCGTCAGCGCAATACCCCACTAGCGCTAACTCCAGTGACTACGCAGGCGAGGGGCGAAGCCCCTCCTTCGGTGCGCCAGGAGTGTAGGCATTATAGTTAGTCTCTTTTTAGGCGCACGGGATACAACTACTGCTCAGAGAAACATTCCCACACCCACAATGCCTTGTCAAAAGGCTAAGTTCGGCAGAGACCTAGTAATCAATTTCCCTGTTCCTCTGTTAGTACAGTATGTTAGTCTGTTACGAAAATGTTCAAGTTTTTGTTTAATGTGCTCTCATTTCTGCGTCAATTGCGTTCACACTTGGTACAAAATGATCCTTGGGTACTACCACATGTATGCTGATGAGGGTGATGAGGTCAAAGGTCATCTAGGTTTCAAAAGGTCAAATAATATGATGCCATGTGCATCATTTTTCTTAAAGTTTTTGCTTAACTTTCGCTCATTACTTTTTTGTGCATCAATTTTGTTCAAACTTGAAACAAATGATCAGTAGGTAATACCAAATGTTTGTTGATGAAGATGGTGAGGTCAAAGGTTATCTAGGGGTCAAAAGGTAACTTTTGCTTATTTCTTTATGTCTACATCAATTGCGTTCAAACTTTCAAGGAGTCAAAAGTTAATTCCGCTCATTTTTGTGTGTGCATCAATTGTATTCAAACTTCGAACAAATGATCAGTGGGTAATACCACATGTTTGTTGATGAGGATGGAGAGGTCAAAGGTTATCTAGGTTCAAAAGGTCAAATGATGTATTTCTGCTTCAATTTTGTTTCAAACTTGGTACAAACGATAAGTGGTTAATACCATATTTTTTGTTGATGAGGATGGAGAGGTCAAAGGTCATCTAGGGGTCGAAGGTCATATTGCATCTCTTATTGACCGCGAAATCAGGCGAGACTCGGGGTTCGCAAACCACTTTGTTATATGATAAAATTGGAATAGTTTCACATGCTCAAATGTAATACTAGTTACAGAATGTTAAGTATAATGGGCGGAATTTCCGACGCTAGCCTATAGCGTTAAAATATTCATAATTTACATTGTCTCACATGTAGATTTTGTGCCAACATGATGATTTGTGAAGAGGTTTTTCTTAAAATGATGTGTTCTTCGTTTTCAACTATTCTCTTCGAACTAGAGTGACACTTTCACAAATTGTCTATGGTTTAAACAAGTGTTCATACTAAGAAAAATAGGTTCAACTTTGCACCTTTAGCAGTCACCTGGAAGCCCCTTACCAGTGCATACATTGGCAGCCTTCAAACCCTGGAATGTGCATCTTTGGTCTGAAAGGTGTAAAGTTGCACCCATAAAGGTGCTCCCAGTGTGACATTGCTAAAGGTGCAAAGTTGAACCTATTTTTCTTAGTGTGTGGTACTCAATTTTATATTTAACGTATTTATCAGTCTGAAAGTGTGCAAATCATTATGATTAAGTATTAAAAAAATTGTTTTAATGTAAAGATCAGATGTGATTAAGCGTTCAAAGATTTACATTTGTTAACCGCCATATATATAGGGACCTCAGTTAGTACTGCTCACGGAAGTAGAAGTAGCTACTTCTACCTGCATGGTATTACTTCAGCTAGTATGTTCGATGCACTTCCTATATCTAACAGTCAAAAGTAGTGGGTTCCGGTCAAGGTTGTCGGTGAAACTTTATTATTTTACACTGAATGTACAATAGTACATTGGCCGAAACTTTTAAATTCTTTTGTTTAAACATTTGTTTCAATTCGTGGGAAGCGATTTGGTTCGAGTGGAAGACCAGAGGAATTTACTGTGACTGAGGGTTCCTATGGATGAAATATCAAGGCTTTATCCATGTATAGGAGGATTTAGAGTACTAGTTGATGATGGAAAATCTTTCACCAAAGTTCACATTTCATTGGTTTCCAGGTGATAGTATATAATATTTGCAGTATAATGAGGGACTAATTCACTTCAAATGTAATGAAGAGTTGTAGGATCGGCTGTTTAAACAGGTGAAGTTTCCGTACCCCTCCCCCCCCCCCAGTCCAGCAGTTTAGCACCTAACGTGGTTTTGGTGTCCCCACAAAGTTTTTTTTCGGATTTTATATCTTTGAGGGGTGCTGATTAAGAATCCGGATGATGCCAGCTTGGTACCCTTGGGCATTTTGCGTAATATGCAAATTAGGGCGGCCATTACTGAAAGTTCATTATTTGACCATAACTGGCTTATTTGAAAAGATAAATGTATGGTTTTTGTGTCTACCCCTAGGTTTTCAGGGTCTCTGAATTAGATTAGGCCAAAGCCAAAACAATTTGCTAATTTGCATATGCACAATATGCAAATTAGGGCGGCCATTACTGAAATTTCATTATTTTACCATAACTTGCTTATTTGAAAAGATAAACATATGATTTTTGTGTCTACTCCTAGGTTTTCAGGGTCTCTGATTCAGATTAGGCCAAAGCCAGAACGATTTACTTATTTGAATATTCATAATATGCAAATTGGGGCGGCCATTACTGAAATTTCATTATTTGACAATAACTGGCTTATTTGAAAAGATAAACGTATGATATTTGTGTCTACCCCTAGGTTTTCATGGTCTCTGATTCAGATTAGGCCAAATCCAAAATGGTTTGCTCATTTGCATATTCATTTTATGCAAATTAGTGCGACCATTACCAAAAGTAAGTTTATTTAGGGATAAGTCATCATGTAATACCTCATTTGGCACAACAGATCACTTAAAGATCATTATACATATGTATTAAATATGCCAATGAATGTTTTTGCTGCAATTCTCACCACACAGGTACTATTAACCTGTCTACCTTCAACAACAGCCGCCCCCCCAGTATTCATTCCATCATCATGTAAGTTTCTATTTCATATTAAGAAACCTCTTCATTTTCGTCATCTGCCCCACTTTCTATGTCCTTTTTGTAAGGATTTTGACAGTGTGGTTCTGCATGACAGGCACAAAAGAAAGTACACAGCAAGTATCCTGGAAGACAAGTTGACGGCCCCCGGGACCCCCCCCGCCCCCCCCCCCGACGTACTACAAGGTTCATTGGTTGAAAATCCACATCGAAGCAACTCTAACAGTAACACCTCAAGTGCCGCAAGATCCACATCTGCCGAGAGTGTTTTTGGAGTCAAGAGTTTTAGTGGAATCGTGGTGAGACCATCCATAGTCGATAGCGTCAAAGAAAGGGGGTCTGGCTCAGCACTGGGATGAACCACTTCCGGAAATGAATCGTCGGGCAAACTTGCCCAAAGCCACAAATGTTACATAGCGGCGCAGCAGTGGGTATGATTGTCTTCTTTCATTTCTCATGACCAGGAGATTAACTAGAATTTTGAGACAAGTCATTTCTTTCTTTCTGCCATAGCAGCCCCAATGCAACTTTGTGGATTCGGCTATGAACTATCTCACCAAAATCCCCCAAAGTGTTGAAATTGTTGAGCACCTTCTTTCTAGCTGTTGATCCATGTGCCTTTCCAATTCATAGCAGCTTGGCAACCGAGGGTATGTCTACAGGCCAGTAAGTCCATGGCAGCCACATCTATGGCACAACAACGATGTTGATATCAAGTTCATGTGTCGAATCTGTCTCCGATTAGGCAAAACATCACGTCTCTACCAATTTGCCCTACATGTCATGATGTATCTAGTGCACGCCACAACAATTTTAGGGTGACATGGGGCTCGATCTGAGATGATGCCGATGGGTTGCATGTTTGCCAGCCCTAGCTGCATGTGTCACGCTTTTGATTGACATATTCAGAGAAAATTGTCTACATAATCCTTAGGCTGCACCTTTCTCTGGCCAATACACATACCACAGGAGTGCACTATCACATCTACCTATCAACCAGTCGAGAGGAGATACATAGAAGCATGCTACCTGTCGGCATCATCTCAATCTATCGAGCCCCTTGCCACCCCAAAATGTTGTGCTCACTGTCAACGAAAACAAGGTACAGCTGATAGACATGATATGTGGGTATCTGCTTGAGAAGTGTTTCACCAGTAGAGAACCAGTTCGACACAAGGTTGCCGTGAACCCGTTCCAATAAAACTGTTTTGTAGACATCAGAGTAACTTACTAACGGACAACCCACTAGGAAGCTGATGTAACAATGATACACCAGGTACTGCACAATGCACATTGCCCAGAACCCAAAGTAATTTGTGATGATACAGATGTCTCCATTTTGTTAATGCATTTTTGCAACCAACAGAATCTCAAATGTGGATCTTGTGCCACCTGAGGTATTATAGGGTTCCTTCAATGTGGATGTTTGACCAGTGAACCTTGTACATGTAGTACTCAGAGGAGTGGTTGTCATCCAGGACACTTGCCGTGTATTTTCTTTTGTGTCTGTCATGCAGAATCACACTGTCAAAATGCCTACAACAAGGACATAGAAAGTGGGGCAGATGACGAAAATGAAGAGGTTCCTTATGAAATATAAACTTACTTGATGACGGAGTGAATAGTGCGCGCGGGGGGGGGGGTGAAGATAGACGGGTTAGTAGTAGCTGTATGGTATGAATTGCAGCCCAAAAATCATTAGCATAATAAATACATGTGCAGAATTATCTTTACGTGATCTGTTGTGCCAAATGAGGTGTTACTTGATAACTTATCCCTTCATCAGTTCATATCTTACGAGATGGGTTCAAATTGCATCATTCGTTTTGCATGGAATATCATTTATAATACCGTTGTACAAGCTTATTGGGCGATATGATTCCTAATTAGCATAATTACATGCATGCATATACAAATGACCAAACCGGTTTTTGATTGGTCTAATCTGAATCAGATGCCCTAAAACGCTGAAGTGGACACTTTATTTGCTTTGTTGTCCTTTAGGCCTATAATAAACTTGTTGCGGGCCAAAAATGGAATTTTGGTAATGGCCGCCCTAATTTGCATAAAATGAATATGCAAATGAGCAAACCATTTTGGATTTGGCCTAATATGAATCAGAGACCCTTAAAACCTAGGGGTAGACACAAAAATCATACGTTTATCTTTTTAAATACGCAAGTTATTGTCAAATAATGAAATTTTGGTAATGGCCGCCCTAATTTGCATAAAATGAATATGCAAATGAGCAAACCATTTTGGATTTGGCCTAATATGAATCAGAGACCCTTAAAACCTAGGGGTAGACACAAAAATCATACGTTTATCTTTTTAAATACGCAAGTTATTGTCAAATAATGAAATTTTAGTAATGGCCGCCCTAATTTGTATATTATGAATATTCAAATAAGCAAATCATTCTGGCTTTGACCTAATCTGAATCAGAGACCCTGAAAACCTAGGGGCAGACACAAAAATCATATGTTTATCATTTGAAATAAACAAGTTACGGTCAAATAATGAAATTTTAGTAATGGCCGACTCCTATTTGATTTTAAATATGCAGTATGCCAAACAAGCAAACCATTTTGGATTTGGCCTTATCTGAATCAGAGACCCTGAAAACCTAGGGGCAGACACAAAAATCATGTGTTTATCATTTCAAATAAGCAAGTTACGGTCAAATAATGAAATTTCAGTATTGGCCTCCCTAATTTGCATATTGTGAATATACAAATGAGTAAATCGTTTTGGCTTTGGCCTAATCTAATTCAGAGACCCTAAAAACCTAGGGGTAGACACAAAAACCTTACATTTATCTTTTCAAATAAGCCAGTTATGATAAAATAATGAAATTTCAATAATGGCCGCCTTAATTTGCATATTATGCAAAATGCCCAAGGGTGCCACGCTGGCATCATCCAGATTCTTAATCTGCACCCTTCAAAGATACAAATTCCACAAAAAAAAACTTTGTGGGGACGCCAAAACCACGTTCACCCCAAAAAGAGCTTTTCACAACTGGACTACCCCCCCCCCCAGTTGCAATATTAACAATTAACATTGTCCCATTTGATTTCTGTTTCAGTACTTTGTCAGCAGTGGGGATTTATACAAGCCATGTTCAGACAGTCATGAAACTCCGGAGGTGAAAATTTAATCCAAACAGTTAACTTCACTCCAAGTTATGTCCACACGACGGATGAAACCCCGAAATTACCCCCGTGCCCATTCACCTCCGCTTCTCATATCAAAAGCGTGGTCAACTCCATTCCGCAAACCCCCGAAAATGTCCACACGGCACGACACTCCAATACACTCCGGAGTTTTATCGGGGTTTCAGCTTCCCCCAAGTTTTTGGGGGGATAAAACTTCGCTAGACCCCCGATAACACTCCGGAGGTTAAAACTCCGAATGCGTCCACACGGTCAAAAACCCCGATCGACATTCCGGAGTTTCAGCCTCCGTGTGGACACAACTATAGAGGATTTGTCAAAAACGAAGTTTTCTGTTGTTTTCAATTTATCTCTCGTGTACTATAGTGACATTTTCAGAAAGGTTTGAAAACAGTCGATGTTAAAACAATGTTGTTCTGCAAGTGATAAATTTTATCTTTAAAACGGAACTGCGTTCGCATCCATCAAAATCAGTGATTCAGGTATCAGAGATCCCTACCCACTCTCCTCTCCGATTATTTATCATTCATAGTACATTGACCTTTTTACTCTATTTTGGTGCAGGAGCAGGTGGAAGGAGTTCCCGAATTGAGCAACCTTTTCTGCAACCTTCCCTTTCACTTAGTTCTGAAAAAAGGTGCGGTTCCAAACGATCAATAAGTGCTTTTAAAAGGTGAAAATCAATGAGCAACCATTCCAGTCCCCCCCCCATAGGCTGCTGTGTTGTAGACGTTTTTCTCCATGTACCAAATATTCATATGGTACATATTTTGCTCGTGGCAGAATAACTGTATGTAATGTAAAATGTATTTTCGAGTGTTTATTCGACCATTCAAATATTACCGATTTGGGGCGTCGGTCCATTCCTTAAGCCGGGGGGAGGGTGGCAAAAGGAAGACAATGTCAAGAATTTTCGGCGTGTAGAATTTTGCGCAAAAATCGAAAATTGTGTGTGTTTAGTAGTATTTTTACATTGATTTTGGTTTGGTTGTGTCTTACACTACTTTTTAGACGTATATTTGCATTACGTTTTATGAAGTTTTCGATTTGTCAAAATTATTGGGGGGGGGGGGGGCAAATCGATATGGTTGCCCCCCCCCCCAATATTTCCATTGGGGTGGTGACCGCCCCCTTACCACCCCAGGGACCTGTTTCATAAAGCTGTTCGTAAAGTTACGCATGACTTTACGAACGACTTGAATATTAAATGCCAAGTAAAATGCCAAAAAATTTCCATGTAATTTTAAAAAAGTATTATTAATGGCAATTACATTTTGCCCAAAGATAAAGTTTGCAGTGAAATACTTGTTAAATAGTTTTACAAGAGTAAGAATGTTAATCTAGGTTTGCATAATTGAACATTAGCCTATATATGTGAGTTCAAAAGTTTGAGAATCACATTTGCCTTGCCATAATTCAAGTCATGCGTAATTTACGAACAGATTTATGAAATGGGCCCCAGGATCGACACCCCTGTCACCGATTTAGCGTCAGATATCAGAGTTTTGTAATCTTTAAATAGGGCTTCCGCAATGTTAAATAGTGTCTTTACAAGATCTAATTACGGATAGTTAAACAGATAACAGACAACAGACGCGACTAATGTTACGCAACACCGTCCGTCCTTGTTACTGAGGTCATGCGCAAACACTGGCTGCCCTTTTTGAAGGTCACGCGAACTACATATGTGTAACTGACAGTTACGGTTGAGACTATATTGGTGTAGATTCGGCAGGCTCATTAATATTCATGTCGTTCGGCCGATGACGTATGGCTCATAAATATTAACACCTTGGAACAACTTGGTTACATACAATAAGATCACACAATTTCCAAAGCTCGTCACCTAGCTCTGTGGTTAGAGAGACAGTCTTCATATCAGAAGATCCTTCGTTCGAATTTTGTTGAAGGCAATATTTTCAAAACATTTCTTATCATCTTTTTGAAAATTTGATTGGAGATGAGGTTTATTCCGTCAAACGAAACTTAGAAAATAAAGTCAGCTAGCGAGATTTCCAAGCTCATGAATATTAGTGAGCCTGCCGAATCTATACGCCAATACAGTCTCAACCCACAGGGACAAGCTATATAGTCTGGCTTCCAGACATTTAGATTATCCTATCCTATATTGATAAGGAAACTATAGTATCTTCATTTAACTGCTCTGGCTAAGACGAATGTCTTGTTGTGCTATCTCTGCAGCTAGGCAGAGATTGGTCAGAGTGAGGTAAAAAAGTGAAATATAGTGAGTGTACTCGGGGAAGTCGCATGGTATGTAACCGAGACTACAAGTTATACGTCATCAATTTTTGTCGAGAGGTCTTATCAATGGGGGCTCCGTAGGGCCCATGCCACGCTTCGACCGCTGCCCCCCCCCCAAAAAAAAGTCAGAATAATTAATAGGGCCTATCATGAACTTATATCATTTTATTTCCATCATTGTTTTTTTATGTGTCACACCGCTGTATACTGACAATTCAGGTGTCCGTAATATTATTATATCATTAAATATCAACTTGCACTGTCATGGATAACACGAGTGCAGTTTATAAATTTGACGCCATTATAATTATACTCATACACATAGAAGAATGTGTGTTGTTATAACATTGTGGGTCTTCAAAAAAAATATTGTTTCGAGTAGGACAAAAACAGTACATTTTACATTAATGCTAAAAACAATGATATACATGTATAGTGAACGCTTAAAATGATATGACTAGGCCTACCATATTCCCAAATGTTCCTAAAATTTACTCGTCCTTTTCATGAAAGATAAGTATCTCCTGTAGTTTTCTGTTGTCTTGATGATATAGAATAATACCCATGTTTCTACAATTCTGTATGTAACTAAAGGTGTTCATAATTATAAGACCTTCTTTTGAAGGAAAACGAATTTAATAGTTTGCATTAGTAATATCTCCAGGCTTTCTTTTCACTCCCTTTCTCCTGTTGGTTTTGTCTTCCATGTTCTCTTTATTTATTTTCTTCTTTAAAAAAGGCATGAGTGCATTTAACCAAACTTGACTGGAATGGCCCTTAATTGAAACAGATGCAAGGTTCCTAAAATGGTACACATGTGCTTTGTTATAGCTTTATTCTTCTTCAGTGTGGGTTTGAATCTTCTTTTCTCTATGTACAGCCAGTCAGATGCTTTATGGTACACAATACAGAGAGGCTTATATTGACAAGTTTGTGTGTGTATGTTCGTTTCCGACCCCTCCCCCCAACTGATTTGGCTCATTCGTTTTGGACCCCCACCCCGTGATTTGGTCCATTCGTTTCTGACAACCCCCCCCCCTAAAAAAAAAAATGATTGGCTCATTACGCCACTAGCCATGTTCAGACGGTCATGAAACTCCAAGGGTTTGAAACTCCGGAGGTGAAAATTAAATCCAAAAAGTTTACTTCACTCCAAGTTGTGTCCACACGACGGCTGAAACCCCGAAATCACCCCCGTACCCATTTACCTCCGCTTCTCATATCAAAAGCGTGGTCAACTCCATTCCGCAAACCCCCGAAGCTGTCTGCATGGCACGACACTCCAAAACACTCCGAAGTTTTATCGGGGTTTCAGCTTCAACCCCAAGTTTTCTTGGGGGATAAAACTCCGCTAGACCCCCGATAACACTCCGGAGGTTAAACTCCGAATGCGTCCGCACGGTCAAAAACCCCGATCGACACTCCGGAGTTTTGAAACTCCGGAGTTTCAGCCTCCGTGTGGACACGATAACTGTCACTCTCAATTCCCCAATGTGGTTCGTCATCATACTCATACGTGTTTTTCTTATGATACAGCGTGTCCCAGAAAAAAAAAATGTCCCGCCCATAGACCACAGAATAATGACTAAAATCAAGTTTTATACTCAATAAACTTTACATATTTAGAAAGCCCTATTAATTTTGAAATTCCTGTGAAAATGTCAAAGGTCTCGCTTCGTTGGTTTTGAATACACAGTCTCTTATGTAACAGCAGTGCTTTCCAGCCCATTAAAAGTTTGATGAAAAGAAGGCACATCACAAACATATCATACGTTATTCCATGCTTCACTTGAATTATCTCAAGACTCAAGACTGTTTATTCGTTTTTTAAATGAAAACTAATCGAAGTTCTGTTCCACTGGTCGTGTTTGCTTTTACAGAGTATGTTCCACCTATGGTTTGTCCTTCCATGTCCAGCTTGTAAACTTGTATTGTTCTCCTGCACATCCTTCCACCTGATTTCCATTCAGGTTGATGCATTGATGTAGCATTGCAAACTTGGAATGAGCTGAAAATCACTGCTGTTACATAATAGACTGTAGTTTCGAAATCAATGAAGCGAGACCAATGAAATTTTCACAAAAGTTAGAAAATAAAATGAGCTTTCAAAATCAGACCACTGAGTGTAGAATAATACTTGACTTTGGATTTGATTTAGCAGTTTATCAGAGGGACATTTTTTCTGGGACACGCTGTAGTGGCCCGTGGCATACGGCGTATGTGAAGGTTACTTTTTCGTTCCGAATGTTCGCATTGGGTCAGTATTATCTACACAATACCATATGAAAACGCTTTTATGGGGGAGGGGGGGGCATCATAATGAAAACATGCAGAGTGAACATTTTATTTGATAGGAGCAGAGATCTCATCTGACAATTCCACTGGTATATATCTGTATATTGTGTGCCTGAGTAAAGTTACATTGTGTAGACCTACTCCTGCGAGCATATATGTAATAGCGAGCTAGCAGTTACGCAAAGGGATTATTATACCAACCAGCTTCAAAGTCATTATACGTTTGAAGGTTATTGCACTTAACACGCGACTGTACCGTTTGGTGCTCATGGGTTTAGCCGTACTTTCTGCATTATTACTCGCTCCTGAGATTGGTCCTACATGTCATCATGAAATAAAAACACACGGCTAAATGTATGTACATGTAGCACGTATATAAACACAACAACAAAAATAACTACCCCTTTTTTTCAAAATACCATCATTTTTCAACGAAACAGTTTGAGCAAAATAATTTGGCAGGAGTGTTTTGCAGATATCAACTAACTTCTGTGTGAAAATGGGACTGATCCATAAAGACATGCATGATTGAGCATATATTAAAAGCAAAAATGTCACTTCAAAAGTCTCAATAGGGTCAACTTTGGGGATTTTTGAAGCAGGATTTTGACCAATTCTGTTTATGGTGAATAATTAAGAGTAATTTATGTTAATCATATATATGGGGCTTCCTCAGGTGTGCAACCTACACCATGTATACGGACAGCTAGAAGTGTTTTTAACGGCCATATTTGACTACATCTTAGATTATTTAATTTTCAGTTTTACTCGAATACACCACTCGTTGTTGAAACTCCATAAACTTAATATTTGACAATGAACTTACACATAAAGTGTAGTTAATAGCGGTACATATGTATTATCGTGGAGGGGCCGTGGTGTAGTGGATTGGGTTGTTTCTCTGCCTTTCACGTGTGTGAGGGACGAGTTTGATTCCAGCTAAGCGCATTTTTGTCCTTCAGCAAGGCGATTTATCCACATTGCTGCTCCGCACTTAGGAGATAGATAGGGACCTGATGGACACTGGGGTAATAATAGTTGCAGGGCCCTATGGACGAACAGTGGTTGACACTGAAGAGGCTGGGTAAATAAGACACTATTCGTATCATATATATCTATATCTATCTATCTATCTATCTATCTATCTATCTATCTATCTATCTATCTATCTATCTATATATATATATATATACAAACAAACAAACAAACAAACAAACAAACAAACAAACAAACAAACAAACAAACAAACAAACAATACGAACAGTTTATTGCTAACCATTTAAGGGAAATTTAACGTGTATAGTTTTCTCATTCTGTTAAAGAGGTATGACACTACGATAACCAGTCACATACTTGTCTAACATAGTAAAAAAACTCCTTGGATTTGTCTTGAATTTATTTACTTGAGGAGAAACAATCATTAATTTACCAGTATTGAATTAATTTTTTTGGCGCTGATAGAGAGTGATCTTAAAGTAAGCTACCCAACAAATTTCAACCGGCACAACATTATCTGATGATAATTGTACAACAAAGAGGAGATGTATGACTATGAAAATTTGACAGCAGAAACTTTAAATAATAAACTTGATTCTGGGAGCATTGTGGCTTAAAAGAATATTACCCGAGATAAATAATGTCGACGTCAATTTTGTGCATTCGTCCTCGAAAAATGACGAGAATATCCAAATTGGTACAGTTGTAGAAAATAACTCAGTAACTATCACCGTCCAAAATCAGTTTGAGAGTCTTAAAGATGAAATGGAGCAACCAACTGTTATAAATTTATCGCAACGAGATCTTTCTACGAACGAAAGAAAAGTGTTGGACAGGGGCAAAATATGTCAAAAATTTTCGGCGCGCTCCTCGTGCCAAATTGCATTTGTATATTTGATGGCATTTTTATGCTAAGTTTAATGATTTTATAGTGCTTTCTAATGCTTTTTTTTTAAAAACATAAACACCCTATTTCATATTATGATTTTTTTCAAGTTGTCAAAATTATTGGGGGGGGGGGGCCAAATCGATATGTTCCCCCCCAACTACTTTCATTGGGGAGCCATCGCCCCCTGCCCCACACGGATCGACGCCTCTGGTGTCATTTTACTTAATAAACTCCTCAAAAAGTTTGGAAATCTGACTTTGATCGATTATTTCTCCCTTCGTGCAGTAGCAATCAAGACGTGCTTGGTACCAGCAGAAAGATTATCTAATTTATTTTTTTTAAATGATACTCTACTTGGTATGATTATGTTATCAGGGAAGGGGCAGTATTTGAAAATATAGCATAAAGTGTAAATTGAAAAGCTGTAAAATTACTGGTGATGGTTATCAACAGTCGATAAGGAACGTGTTTTGTATGGAGTTATGTTTTTGTTCTCCGCTGGTCAGACTTGAATGTCATCATAAGGAGCCCCTGCCACTTCATTTGTTTATGAATGGTTTGAGTTCTGTTATTAATTGCCCATACATTTTTTTTGTATTCGTTTGTTTGTTTGCTTGCTTGCTTGTGCACACGTTTGTTTGAATCCATTATAATGTTCATGTTACAATGCATATTGACCAAAAGACTTTGAAAAAAGGAAATAAGAAAGCAGGTAACTTGCCGAATTTCGGTCATTTTGCAAAGCCTTTAATATCAAAGTCATGAACATTTGTAGTGGCAGGCGCTACTTCTGACATTGACATTCATGGCTGACCAGCTGAGAACAAAAGACATAACTCCATACAAATGAGCATGTTCTTTATTGACTCTTTATGACCACCAATTATTTTGCAGCTTTTTAATTTACACTTTATCCCACATTTTTGAATACTACCTTTTCCCCGATGGAATAATCATAACAAGTAGGGTATCATTTTAAAGAAAATTACATAATCTTTCTGATGGCAGCAAGCATGGATTGATTACTACTACGAAAATGGAGAAATAATCCATCAAACTCAGATTTCCAAACTTTTTTGAGGAATTTATATACTGTATGTTGTGGGTGATAAGGGAGTTGAATTGGCGAGTAGACAGTGGAAGCAAGACAGGTCAAAGTCGAGGTATTGAGCATGTTGTATACAGACAGGTTACTGAGACATCGGGTTGACACAGACGACAGTAAATCGGTAAATCGACATTTATGATCTCTTTCAAATTGTTCAAATTGATCATAAAAGTCTAAATTATTGGACATATAGATAAGATTGTATGAGGCGTACTCGATGTGACTTAAACGAGCAGTTACACACCCACTTACCTCACTAACAACCCCCCCCCCCGAAAAAATAGGTCAAAAGAATTTCATGTCGATGTGTCGAGTGTAAAGACAAGCACATGAATCAGTATTAGGACGTAAATTTTTTTTTATATAACATAATTCTATTGATCAAACTGAAAATGAATGGAGCGTTCGTTAATTTTAATCGACTGAAACAATACACTGTTAAGAAGTCCACAGATTGAAAGGTCTATTTAAAGCCATAGGCTAACAATTGCAACATGTGAGCTACATAATCTTCCATGCTCGTAGTGTCTTTGATAAGGTCTAAAAATGATGCCCTGAAAAAAAATGTATTTCAAAATGATTATTTAGTGCTTACAGAGTGAAAATCTACGAGTACTCAAGCTGACCGGATTCACCATGCCTATTTCCTCCCATAAACTTACTGTGTGTACATCTAGACTATTTTTATACACTCGTCCGCAGTGAAATTTCATTGTGACATTAATTCGTGTATATTAATTGCCCATACATTTTTTTTTGTATTCGTTTGCGTTGCTTGTTGCTTGCTTTGTGCACAGCGTTGTTTGAATCCTTATAATGTTCATGTTACAATGCATATCTGACAAAAGACTTTGAAAAGGATAAGACAAGCAAGTAATTGGCCGGAATTTCGGTCATTTTGCAAAAGCCTTTAATATCAAAGTCTGAATTTGTAGTGGCAGCGCGCTACTTCTGACATTGAATCATGTGCTGGTACAGCTGAGACAAAAGGACATGAACTCCATACAAATGAGCATGTTCTTTATGGACTCTTTATGACCAACAAATTATTTTGCAGCTTTTTATTTAACTTTATCCCACATTTTTTAAATACTACCTTTTCCCCGATGGAATTATCATCACAAGTAGGGTATCATTTTATTTCAAGAAAATTACTTAACTTTTTCTGATCGCAGGCACAAGCATGGATTGATTACTTACTACGAAAATGGGGAATATAATCATCAAAACTCAGATTCTTCAAATTTTTTGAGTAATTTATATATGTATGTTGTGCGTGATAAGGGAGTGAATGGCGAGTAGGCGGTGAAGCAAGACACAGTGTCAAGTCGAGGTAATTGACGCATTTGTTATAGACAGGTTTTACTGAGACATCGCGGTTGACCAGACGACAGTAAATCGGTAAATCGACTTATTGATCTTCTTTCAAATTGTTCAAATTGATCATAAAAGTCTAAATTATTGGACATATAGATAAGATTGTATGAGGCGTACTCGATGTGACTTAACGAGCAGTTACACACCCATTACTCACTAACAACCCCCCCCCCCGAAAAAATAGGTCAAAAGAATTTCATGTCGATGTGTGAGTGTAAAGACAAGCACATGAATCAGTATTAGGACGTAATTTTTTTTTATATAACATAATTCTATTGATCAAAGGTGAAAATGAATGGAGCGTTCGTTATATTTTAATCGAACTGAAACAATACACTGTTAAGAAGTCCACAGATTGAAGAGTCTATTTAAAGCCATAGGCTAACAATTGCAACATGTGAGCCTACATATCTTCCATGCTCGTAGTGTCTTTGAATAAGGTCTAAAATGATGCCTGAAAAAAATGTATTTCAAATGATTATTTAGTGCTTTACAGAGTGAAAATCTACGAGGTGCTCAAGTTGACCGGATTCACCATGCCTATTTCCTCCCATAAACTTACTGTGTGTACATCATAGACTATTTTTATACACTCGTCCGCAGTGAAATTGAAATTTCATATGTGACATGTAATTTCGTTGTATATCTTTCAGC
>JZLH01S0612111.1:54827-67066 GCA_001188425.1 Eucidaris tribuloides
GTCTTATTTTTCTCCTCTTTTTGCTCCTCTTCCTCCTCCTCTTCTTCTTTGTCTTCTTATTTTTTCCCTCCTTTTGCTCCTCCTCCTCCTCTTCCTCTTGTTCTTGTTGTTGTTGTTGTTGTTGTTGTTCTTCTTCTTCTTCTTCTTCTTCTTCTTCTTCTTCTTATCTCTTCTTCTTCTTCTTCTTCTTCTTCTTCTTCTTCTTCTTCTTCTTCTTTCTTCTTCTTCTTCTTTCTTCTTCTCCTTCTTCTTCTTCTTCTTCTCCTCATCCTCCTCCTCTTCCTCCCTTCTTCTTCTTTCTTCTCTCCTCTTCCTCCTCTCCTCCTTGCTTTCTTCTTCTATTCTTCTTGCTCTTCTTCTCTTCTCTTCTTCTCTTCTTTCCCTTCTCCTCTTCTTCTTCTTGTTTTCTTCTTTCTCTTCTTCTTCTCTTCTCTTTCTTCTTCTTCTTCCTTCTGTCTTCTTTCTCTTCTTCTTCTTCTCTCTTCCTATCTTCTTTTTTCTTTCTCTCTCTTTCTTCTTCTCTCTTCTTCTTCTTCCTTCTGCTTTCTTTCTTTCCTTCTTCTTCGTGCTGTGCTTCTTCTTAGTCTCTTTGTCTTCTTGGTCCTCCTGTTTGATTTTTTACTTATATCATATACATCTACATGTCGTGACGTATAAAACGTAAATTGTATTACCCCGAGGTAACGATATATAGTGTCCCCCCCCCCAATGGTCCAATTGGGAGAAAATTATTTAAGGTATGTAATTTTCTCAAAAGGCATGTGTATTTGGTATTATAATAAAGCAGAATAAATTCTCTTTCTGATAAATTTAATCACATTCAATTTACTTTTATAAATCAAAAGTTGTGATTACTTTTGTGCATTCAGGCAAAATCACGTTTGTCTCACTTTTGTGTATTGGTCATAATGACAACTGAATTGGTGGCATTGTTGCTAACAGTAATTCATAAATAAAGAATTACAAAAATCAATAATAAAACAAATAACAAATACATTTTGCCTTTCAATATGTTTATTAATGATTACTTTTTAAACAAAAGATTGAACTCCAAATAACCATTACTCGGCATTGAAATGATATTGCACATGTTCATGTCTTCTGTTTACCAGACTGCATTCACACTGACATCATGATGATCTGCACATCTCATTCACTTTAGGCCTTTTGTCAAAGTTTTGTATCCCCTTTGTACTACAAATAATAGGAAATCAGAAATGTACAACCTGAAAAATCTGTTCGTTCTGCTAAATTAAACGATTACCCAATACTTTTCACACCCTAAGTGGGTTTCTATGTTAAACAATATGCAGAACCATGCGTGTACGTGTATAGCCCTTGCATTATACATGTACTGGGACAAACGCGATTTTGCGTCATTGCAGAAAATTCAATATATCTCAGGATTGACACAACCAAATGAAATGAAATAAATTTCACTGGAAAGTATGGTGTTTTAGCTTTATGACAATACCCAATTTGATTAGGTTGTGTATAATTGTCATATATTAAAAAAAAACAATTTCCGATTGGACCATTTTTATTGATATATTGGGGTTATTATGTACCCTCCACTTTTCGTTGAAGGGGTGGCCTGTGCATAACGTTATACATAGTTATTTTTCGCCAGTTTCGTAATCTAAATCAAACTAACAGAGCGTTTTTGTGTGTTTTCACGGTGTTTGTTTGCACGCATATTTTCGGATATGTAACACAAGATGACATATCTTTTCACAATGGCAAAAATAAACATCTGCTACCAAGCGTATAGTAATTATTGTCGTTCATCGTAATTCACAGATCAAGTAAGAAATACAATTGCTATCACAATATTTTGAATTTTGACGCACACAGTGTTAGAATAAAAACAGGAAACAAGTTATGCAATAAGACTGTATTGACTGACAGGGCTGTCTAAAGTTCGATGTGTCCACCAGTGTACATGGTGAATTTTTGGTCAACAATTTAACTGCATGTATTGCAAACAAAAATGAACAGAAGGTAAGTGAGATCTCAAAAACAAAACAAACGCAAGGCACACGAGCAATGTAGTACCAAGGATTTGTTGGTGGTGTTCTTTTTCTTTTAATTTTTTTTCGGATGTAGAAGGGAGTGGATGCATCAGATGAACGTAGAGGCACCAACGATAGGGCGAACAAAACAGCCAAATTCGCTCTCCAAAGTACAAAAAAGGGAATTTCTCTGGATATGATATTTAGATTTTTAATCATCTTTAATTTGAGATATCAGAAACGTACACTGTTGTAAGATCATCTTCATGAGCTGAATATGGGTAGTGTTTTTTAAAAATATTTTCAGTGGGAAACTGCCCCTGCTGTTAACTGCCGATATATATAGTAAGGCGAGGTTGTATAAAAATCAATCAATCAATCAATCAATCAATCAATCAATCAATCAATCAATCAATCAATCAATCAATCAATCAATCAATCAATCAATCAGTCCATCCATCCATCCATCCATCAATCAATCAATCAATCAATCAATCAATCAATCAATCAATCAATCAATCAATCAATCAATCAATCAATCAATCAATCAATCAATCATATCCTCCAACCAAACAATACATAAGTAAAGAAAGAAAGAAAGAAAGAAAGAAAGAATGAAATAATCAACAATATCTTGAAAATCTCAGTAAACAGGCATTCGTTCGCAGAACATTTAGCGGAACATGGCTTCAATGCAGATGACAGTCATTATCCACTGTATATACTCTATTCATTAACACCACATACGACATTCAGAATATCACATAAATACAATATCTAGGGACTTATATCGTAATGGTAGTGAGAGTGTAAAATGACAGATAAATATGTTCACCATTTATTACATTGCTGTTGCCGTAACATTGATGATTCAACGTATAAATATACGGGTATGATACAAGGTATTCATTACAGCGTTTCCTCCACCGTGCATTCTTCTCAAGGACGAGTGTTTCCAATGATATCCCGTCTAAGTCAGAATATAATATCGTTTCTATCAGTGAAAGGAAATCAATACTGCTATTTCAAAGTCATTATAGGCGTAACATTATTGAATTGACGCGTTATTGAGCGATTTTATAACATTATTGACCTACAAGTCAAGGCATACGCGTACGCAGGATTTTGCTAAGGGGAGTGTTCATCCGCGGCCAAAACCTAAGTCCAAAAATTTTCCCGGTCAGCCCAGCCGCCGGAAAATTGTTTTCATGTTGATAGGTATTCCTGTAAAAATTTCAAAAACCTAAAACACCCCCCTCTTGCCAAAAGAGGAGGGGGGGGGGGGTTGAACACCCCAAACACCCCCGTTCGCCTATGAGTCAAGGAACATGTTGTATTGTTTTACGCCCGCATGCAGTGAACGATAGTGCACACCGCGTTCAGACGCGAATGTTTTGTACAATGTCACTGAATGTGCCGTATGTTTAGAAAATGTCGACTTCAAGAGTGCTGAATAAATTTACATATCGGCTATAGTGTCTCGTCAATCCAAGGTGAAACTACGTGATAGTTGCATAATGAGCTATTTTCCCTTCAGATGAAAGTGTTTTTTAATCCGTGTTCCCTACATTTGCAAATTGAAAATTACTTACGAAAATATCACTACTGAGATTAATTTGACGCACGGCGTCATTATAGTATTACACTCATGCTCATAATTATGGAATACTTAAATTTTTTTTAGAAATTGCCATTTTCCGTGAACGGTACGCCTGGGATTAATGTTTGTACACCCCAGGTGAAGCAATTACAACCTAAGTATTTCAGGAATTTTGGGCATTTTGTAGCGTCCGACTCGACACTAAAACCTGTGTTTATAAATGGCGGTGTTTTTGTTGTTGTTGAGTCACGTGGTGGTTACGCGCGTTATTAGACTTGTAACAGACACTATTCTGATGTTAATTTAGTGATAAATAACATTAAATCAAAATTTATCAGTTTTCTGTGTTGGTTTTTTAATTACTTTAATTTAATACCTTTTCTTCATGATTTTTGTGGATTTTATAAAAAAATCAATATATAATTGCGCTCAAACGTATTTTATTTTTACTTTAGTCATCCCATGAAATCCAAGAATTGCTTCACATACTGCGTTTTTGTGAAATAAACACTTGTCTTGAAAATGTTGTACGATATAGGAGAGAGAACTAAAGGATCAACAAAATATTCCATAATTATGAGCAGGAGTGTATATTGCATGAGGCAGGGAACACACGACCAATGCGAATGCTATACAAAGCTCGTTTCGCGAGGATGCATATTTCCTTCATATTCCCTTTTCTCTGTATTTTCCCTTCTATGCCGAAGTACTTCATGTGCACCGTAATTCATCACCATACATTAACTTCAGATGTTTGTCAAGTTGAGTTATTAAGACAACTTTAGGAATGGTATCGAATATGGATATTGATGTAGATTGCTCGTGAGATGTATCCGCACGAATTTGCCAATGTCACGTTCACTGGCCGGGCTAGAGGGACGCGAAGTTTTCACGATGAAACTACTCGTGAAGTGGTGTGCTGGTCATAGCTCATGTTGCATGCCTTTATTTATTAAATTCCGAAATACACATTCTTTTTCCATGCAGTCTCAGTATACCAGCCTCTTAACAGAGTAGTATCGTACTGTGCTAGCGTGTAAAATAGTTATAAAAAGTGTGAGTGGTGCGAGTAAAAACCTCCCTGTGTCCTATCTACATTCTGAAAGGTCTGAGGAACTATTTTTCCCAGAAATGTATTCGTATTTGGAGAACTGATATATATGTACCTCGCAAGTAGCACATGGATATTGAAGCCACTGTATAACATTGTGGAAGCCCCATTTAAGAAATTGTTTAATTCTGCTCTCTAACATGTATGATAGTGTTTGAATGGAGAAATAAACACCCTAGAACACAAAACTTCAGACAGTCTTATGCTGTCATTAGCAAACTATGTACGGATACGCCTATAAATTGGCTCATGAATATTGCCAGTCGACGAAAAGTCAAGAACACAGCATTTTATGGTGAAAACTGAAATGGTTGCTCAATAGTTTTCACTTTCAATTTTTCAGGACTTGATTTTGCAGACCATATCAGAGACGTCAATGGCATGGGGGATGATGCAGCTCGGATTGTTTTAAAACTGGAAACATTGTTATAGGGATGAATGATAGTTCACCCCGTAAAGACCTTGTATTAAAGTGATAGGCTAACATTGTGGAGCTTCAATTTAAAAAATTGTCAAACTTTGATATATGAGCTACATAGTAGTGTTCAAATGGACAAATAAACACCCTAGAATACAAAAGTTTGGAAAGTTACACTGCCAATGGCAAGTTATGCATGAATAAACAATTAAAACTCGGGGCGAGTTTTAATAGCCTAGGTGTACACACAGTAAGTCTATGGGAGGAAATGGGCAAGTGAATCTGGTCAACTTGCGATTTTCACTTTTTTAAAGCACTAAATAATCATTTTGAAATACATTTTTTTCAGGGCGTCATTTTTAGACCTCATCAAAGACACTGGTAGCATGGGGAATCATGTGGCTCAGATTGTTTTAACTGTGGTAAATGTTAGTCAATACCTTTAAACAATCGGTTATTTGAAAGACAAGAAAGCATGAAAGACCCTGTTCATCCACAGTCAGATTGTAGCAAGAATAGATGTTACAAATATTTGACCAGCATTTTAAATTCTTATTCTCGTTTTGTTATTAATCTGCAGGATGGATTTGTTCCGTCACCATTGGCGTAAACAGCCTAGTGAGCCCTCTAGCGGCGTACTTGGAGCGCAGGTTCGGGTTCCGAGTGACAGTATGCATGGGCGTGGTGCTGTCGGCATCCGGGGTCTTCGCCTCCTCCTTCGTACCCCAGCTGTTTTATCTGTACTTCACGTACGGCGTGGTCTACGGCATAGGCATCAATTTCACCTACCACGCCAGCTTGTGTCTGATGGTGCAGTACTTCCCGAAGAAAAACTGTAGGAGAGCGACCTCTATCATCATGTGTGGGGGAACTACAGGTATGCCATATGTAGCTCCCAAAAGAAATACAGAAATAGACAGACAGACAGACAGACAGACAAACAGACAAACACGTTTAACTCACTTATTTCGCATCATTTACTTTTATTTTCAGCAGACAGACAGGTAGACTAACTCATTTTACTCACGTTATTCACATCATTAACTTTTATTTTCATTTTTTTCTCTAATTCTTATTTGAAAATCTTTAAAAATGTTTATTACCGTTTGTGACAGCAATATGTTGAAATCATCTCATTCAACCGATTTCTCTGTACATGTATTTGTTCTTTTGGGGTGGGGGAAAAGTTATTGTGATGACGAAATGTCAATATCACTTTGAAGTCAATAAATGATTAGATTAAAATAGTTTCAAACAAACTAACGAATACAGTCGTAGGAAACCTTTTCTAGGTGAAAGATTGTGTGTGATATATTGCAAGGAAGGGGTGGTTGGATAAAGAGAACCTTGAATGTAAAATACAGGCACTGAAACTAGAATGGGGGGGGGGGGATCCGTAGACACATGCAGGTATGTTTTCATGTTCACCAGTTTACGTCATAACAGAGAAAGGTAGACAAAGACACTAGTGCCAACATGTGACACATATGACTTTAATTAATTTCAAAATAGTATATATATTTTTTTAGAAAGTTCTTGCTTAAAAAACATAATTTGAAAATGTTCCGAGTTCAAGAAATCTGAGCTTCATAATCCCGTATAAGTGAAGTGTGTGACATGCGAGAGGGCCTGACATTTGGATCATAGCAGGACCTTTATCAAAGGCAAAACTGACTACACAAGACTGGAACAAGGTACTTAATTACATGCACATGTAGCACATATACCTGTGACAACATTCTGAAGAAATATCTCAAAAGAACAAAAGGGACTGAACAAAAAAATCTCAGCTATTTTTTCGGTAATATCCCCCATGTTTCTTATGTGTGGCTGTTTCTGCTTGTGTAGTACTAACACGTGTTCTTAACATTTGTGGGTGTGTGTGTTTGTGTGTGTGTGTGTGTGTGTGCGCGCGCGCGCGCGTGCACACACACACACACACACACACACACACACACACACACACACACACACACACACACACACACACACACACACACACACACACACACACTCACTATTTGTGAATGTACCTGTGGGTGCTATATTTGTTCTTATTCTCTACTAACCTCTTCATCCACTCCCAGCCTTATCCTCCTAGTTTTTGTCGAGTTCCCTCACTTCTTTAATTGACTGGTCGCCTGATCGTTTGTGTCTCATATCCTTTTTGTCCCCTCTTGTAGCCCTATATCTCCGTTTCCAGTCCACTCTTTTGTTTCTTTTTCTTACAGGTCTCCTGCTATTGCCCTAAACCCCCTTCTCACCTTTCCTCTTCATTCCTCCTTTGATTTACTCTTTAACCCCCCTGACCGTTTCCTTCATTTGTTTTTTGTTTTTGTTTCTTACACCTACTTTTTATTTCAGCTTTCCCACTTCTCTCCACAGCTGTAATTTGCACCTCTCTCCTGAGCTCTATTCTGGTTTTGTCTAGCCCCTTTTGTCCTTTTGAGATATTTCCCCTGTATGTTGTCATAGGCATCTGATTTAAGTACCTTGTTCCAGTTTTGTGCAGTTAGTTTTGCCTCTGATAAAGGTCCTGCTCGGATCAAAGCGTCAGGCTCTCTCTTATTTCACAGTTTACATTCTGAGGTTGCTTCAGTGGATAAGCAGTTTGAAATCAGCATATTTTGCATGTTATAAGTGAAGTATATATAATTGAGGCCCTAGAAAATTGCCCTTTTTAAAGAGTGAAAAACCTAGGAGTACCTAGTTATCCATGTCAATTTCCCTCATACTGTCATAGACGGCTGTGTTACAACCCTGTTGGCTACGGAAACCCGATGCACCATAGTAACTCTCTAGGAATTTCAAAATCTTGGAGGTTAAGAGTTAAGAATGCGCCTGAAGCATAAGTCACATGTCATGTATATCCACACACATCTTGACAGTGGGAGTATAACTTTCCAAGTTTTGTATGGTAGGATTTTATAAGTCATTTTAAGTAGTATTATTTAGGTCAGATATCAAAGTTGAGGGTTTTTTTCGTATTAATCTCCACAATGTTAAATTGTGTCTTTATTCTTATATAATATACTGTGTCGATTGCTGATCCTGTTTTGGTACCATACCAATTGGTACCGTACCATACCATTAATCACTACTGAAAACGTAGTGATGATTTTCCAGTATTTTAGGGTCTACATGAATTTATAACCAGGTTCATGAATGTTCTCGTCAACCAGGTTAATGCCAATTTCAAGTGAATCATTGATGTTGTCAGGAAAATCACGGACTGTGAAAATTAATAGACAATTCACTATTTGGGTAAACATGAGCAGCCTAGAAAATGTGTAGTTATTTCTATTTATTTTTATTCTATAATTACTACATAAACCCGGAGGTATATAATGGGAAATACTATTCAGGATTGCATTTCGTACACAATAGGTTATATTACGAGTGCAATGTACTCTAAATTTATTACCGAATTCTATATTTGCCAATGGGATCCCCATACTTTAAAGGCATTGGCTAACATTTACCACAGTTAAAAAAATCTGAGCCACATGATTCCCCATGCTACCAGTGTCTTTGATGAGGTCTAAAAATGAAACCCTGAAAAAATTGTATTTCAAAATGATTATTTAGTGCTTTAAAAAAGTGAAAATCGTAAGTTGACCAGATTCACTTGCCCATTTCCTCCCATAGTCTTACTGTGTGTACACCTAGGCTATAAAAACTCGCCCGGGTTTTAATTGTTTATTCACGCATAACTTGCCATTGGCAGTGTAACTTTCCGAACTTTTGTATTCTAGGGTGTTTATTTGTCCATTTGAACACTACTATGTAGCTCATATATCAAAGTTTGACAATTTTTTAAATTGAAGCTCCACAATGTTAGCCTATCACTTTAAGTGTATTCAGCAAGTACAGTAATATAGGGTCTAGTTATCAGTGTTATTGATCTGATTATGTGTTCGTAAGATACATTATTCTTAGAAGTGAAAATGTAACAGACATGTAACTGTGGATATTGATTTGAATATAATATGCAAGCAGTTGTAGTGTACACTCTCGGCAACTTACGGGCAATGCAGAGCATACTATTTTTCTCTGCGATATTTATCTAGGTACAAACGAGTATTTCTTGGTGGCGGGTACAAGGATTCCTAAGGGCCGATATTTACCACTTTACTACAGTTCCAGCTTGCCGCTCCGTCCAATTGGCCAAACGATACGAACAAAATTGATATCCTATCCTCGGCATATCGGACGCTCGGAACAACCTTTCGCCTTCTAATGCGTGGGACTCGAGAAAAGTCAAGCGCAGCTTCAAAAAGACGTCACTTACCTGATTGAAAGAGCAAGGCACCTGTAATAAAGAAGACGCCCAACAACCCTTCAGTGCAGTTGCACCACACAGGGAAAGACGCCCCTTTCGTCCAATCGGGGACCTTGCCAAAACTTGGACTGTAACGCAATCTATATGCTTGCCAATAGAAGCATGGATCCGGCCCCTGCAATTCTTGGCACCATTTATTGCATTTTGAGACTAACAGGTACCAACAAGGAATATTAGGTGCACCAAGTATAAATGTCTTCTTGTCTGTTAATATTGTGTTCTTTTGGTCAGCTCTATTGATAAACTACAGTTACAAAATGATTAAAATGGATAACAACAAGTATTTGCATCAAATAAAATAATTATATAAATGTATATAGTAATATGTTTCTAATCCATGTAATTTCTTCGATATCTATTATGTTTCATACTTATCAAATTAAATTCAAAGCACGAATTTTTCAATTACTCTTTGCAAGGGCTATGAATTTATCGTCGTGATTTCAACGCTGTTTCGTGAACAATGTCTCACATATATTTGAAATCCTTTTCATATTCTTTCCTGCAGGTCATTTGCTCTTCAGTCCCTTTCATCGACAATGCTCAGATTCGAAGCTGTCACGATGGAGAGCGCCCTCAGGTATCAGCAGAGTAGGTATAGCGTCTGGCATCGTTTACCGTTTGCCCTTGATTGTGTAAGCGCTCCCAGAGGATAAAGGCCAAAGACAGGATGAAGAAGGCGTGAACTAGAAAAGCAGAACAGAACAGCACTGAAGTGTGGTAGAGGACGCATGAACAGCGACGGTGCCAAATCAAAGCACTATCTCAAGAAAGTTTCATAACCGCCAAGAGAGAAAAAAGGCAGTAAAATGCCTGGAACTGTGATGAACCCATGGGAGAAAACTAAGCTTATGGCAGATGTGAGGAACAAATGCAATGGGTCATAGTTTGTTTCCAAGTCTGAGAACGCACCGCAATCGGACATATTTTCGAAATCTGAAGAAGCAATAAATGACGGTTTGTTCTCCAAGTGTGACCGAAAACTCGATGATGAAAGAGCGACGGCAGTACGGGAAAGAAGATAAAACTATACCAAAGTGCCGAGTTCCGTCAACTTTAAGAAATGGAAATGCATACTTAATAGGTCATAAGATTCTGGACCTTATAAGCACGCAATATTTATATCTGCCTTTTCGTTGGAGACTGTATCTGGATTTTTAACATGGTCGAGGCTACTTACCAGTGTCATGCTGTTTCGTATAGGTAATAATACTACAAGGTTCCCGGAATAAAAGAAATGCATCGTTTACTTTTATTGAACATAAAATTTACGGACACCAGTGGATGAAAAAGAAAAGAAATGACACGTGGAACTATGATTGAAAAGATTGTTGAGGTATAAACTTTTTAAGGTTTGCTCAATAAATTTAATGGTTTATGATTCCGTTAATCGACAGCCTGAACACGCATGCCTTTCTGAATAGTCCATGACTTATCTTCGAGTCAAAGAAAGTATAATGGAACCAATCTACTCGACCTAATACTGGAAAGTCTTAGTATTTTCTTTCCTTGAAAATTTTCCCAATCACAAGAGTGGTTTTGTCTGACGAAACGATGGTTATATGTTCCAAAATTCAGTCTTAGAGCAAGACGCGTACAGACAGGAAAGCCTGGCCAAAATTGCACAACCCAAACCAAAAGCCACAAGAATGTAATTAATGTAAAATAAGTAATCAAAATAATAGGCATCTGTCTGTGAAAGAATCACTTGAACCGTTTATTTCCCGTCACCCTGATGTCATTTTCTTAGTACAATTTTAACTGTAAACACGAGCTATAATGTCTGGAAATTTGTACAATCTTAAAATTAATCAATGCTCTTGTAAGTATAAGTGTTTGCTGCTTGCCTCACTGGATCTAAAGGAGCAAAACTTATCAGAACGCGGAAAACAAAACTAATTGCAAATTTTGAAGACAGACAGCGTTAAAAAAGATTGCGATAGTTTTCTTACGCATTTTTTGGTGAAGAAATATTATTGTCAGCTGTAAGGTACTGAAAGAAATTCGAGTTCCCAAAGCTATTGACCGTTGACCTGACGTGGCACAATAATAGTTTTGGTCCTATTTCATCCCTTACGGAAAAGCAGCTATTCCAAAGATTTTTCAAGTAATTACGAAGTTTCATAGAATACTGGCAATCCCATTCTACTGCAATCTTCCTAATACATGTAACCGCTTGAAAAGCGTCACTGTCCTTGCAGAAATTTAAAAGGATCTGAGAATCAGAACCCTTAACCACTATTTTGTTAATCTGCGAAGTTGTGAAAAAGAAATCTGTATTCGTTTCACCGTTACCTGTACGGACTAAAACAATCACGGATGAAACAATACTGCCCTACTCCCCCGCATGACAAAAAGGGCATAACTGACATTTTTTTTTAATTGAGTTATATACTGATAGTGTAGGACTCAGTTCATTCATGGTTTAATATGCAGAACAAACAATTGAATAAAATGTCCCTTTGTCTCATAATACCGCTTGTTATAAAGACACTGAATATGGCTGTTACGTGTTGACAAAAACCATTTTTTGCAATACTCAAAACAGCCAAAATTGTCAGTTATGCCTTTTGTCATGGGGGGGGGGGGGGTCAGGGCAACATAAACTATCCGCTCGAACACGCTGTTTTAGAATCTCAGGCCCCACAGCCGTGGAAAATCGTTTCAGGGCTAGGCGGACTATAAATAGCAGATGCAAAAGTCAAAAGTACAGAAACCGTGAATTTTCACATATGATTCACCGAATCACTTTCATT
>JZLH01S0612111.1:85901-98492 GCA_001188425.1 Eucidaris tribuloides
TATATATACAAACTTCGACATTGAAGGACCAACGAACCCTACACGTGTTGCATTATTTTTTGTATACTGCACAAATTGAAAATGACAATCACGATCTTCTTGTGTGTATTTTCCGTACTTTTTAAGGAAAGAGTCTATCTATATATAGGTAAGAAATCATCTTTAATAACAATACTATTGTGTTTTGTAAATGTGCATGTATATGTTAAGATTTGTATGATATTTCTTATATATTCAATCAATAAAATTAAAGTGAAAAATACGCTATGAATTTTGCGTTTTTATTACTTGTTAATTATAACACGTGCACGTGTATGTCTGTATAATGGGAAAATTTTTGTCTGCGAAACTTATTGAAATCATGATGACTGATGCGATATTTTCTACTACTACTACTACCACTACTACTACCATTACTACTACTACTACTACTACTACTACTACTACTACTACTACTACTACCACTACCACTACTACTACCATTACTACTACTACTACTACTACTACTACTACCACCACCACCAATTCTAACGATCTCAAAGTTAACTCCGAGGTTTATTATAATAACAATGACTTCGGAGTTAACCCCGAGCTCACGTGTAGACGACGGTTGAAATATTGGAGGAATTTTAATCTCCTTGGAGTTATTCCATCTCGTGGTTATCTTCACATACAAACGCCACTTCTTTCGAATTTGTCTCATTAAACCACAATGTTCCAAATCTGACCACCATTCCACTGACAAAAATGTGTAAAAAATATTTAAGGGGGAAAATGCATTTTAAAACATGAATATATGTCTGTTGTAAGGTATTTTTTTCAATAGTTCATGGTATAGTCTTTCCAATGAGACTGCACTTGCTATAATTTACTGCATACTCGTGTGGTAACCCATAAAACCCTATGCTGTGACAAATAATACTTTAAAAAAGCCCCTTTTCAGAGTAGTGCATCTTTTGAACCACTATAACATCTGATAGGGAGGGGTTAGAGGGCAGAATTTCCCCTCATTTTATGCAGAATTTAAATAGCTGTAAGTTCATTATAATTGTATTTTATTTACAAATAAATGAACAGCAGAAAAATGCAAAAAACACCCTTACCCTTGAATTTTGAAAAGTGTGTAAAAAATTAGGACACTTCTCAAAAATTATTTTGGGAAAACCAATCAAGCTACAGGCCTAAAAAATCTAATCAATTATGTCCCTTATATTTCTCCATTAGTGATTAGATTTCTGATATGGTAGCATACATACTAGGTGTTAAAAATAATATTTGTGAATTTTGGTATTTAATAACACAAAAACTATACACCAGATAATACTGGCATAAGTACAAGTTATAGCTGAAGAGTGGACATTTTTGGTGGAGGTGGTTTGAATACGATATCAATCATTATTTTTATGTAATTAATGCTTATTTAAAAGGTTAGGGTTCAGATTTTGCTCAATATCCAACCCCCTGTATAAAACTGAAACTGTACAAAAATCAAATGGTGTGTGTGAGAGTGTGTGCCTTGTCCACACACAATAGCAGTAAACAATGGCAGTGCATATCGCAATTGGAGACTCTGGAATGCAATATTCTCATCTGGGTCTGAGGAAGATGAATGCTTTATTAAATATTCATTAGAAAGTAGCCTGGCCACTACTAGTCTTTATTCACAACCTTTGTAAAAAAGGATATCAAACTACGTGCCCTGAAGGTGTTTTTAAATGTTTTTAATGGATTTGCAGTGTTGAGAAATTATTCCATACATTCAAAATAATTATGTCGATGCTGCTGATAATGATGTAATCTAATTATAAACAAGATTAAGAAGAACAAGGAAGTCCATGATTGATGATAACACTGAAAACTAATGTTTGTTAGCTTAAATGGCAAATCTGGTACTGAATGACAAAGCATGGTAACACATGCTTGCATCTTGCCCTACATGTACACATTTAATTGAGACTACCAATTACTAGGCTGATTTCTAAGGAACATTAATAAAGCATTCATCTACCCCAGACCCAGATGAGAATTTTGCATTCCACAGTTTCCAATGACGATATGTACTGCCATTGTTTATTGCTATTGTGTGTGGACAAGGCACACACGCTCACACACACCATTTGATTTCTGTACAGTTTCAATTTTGTACAGGGGGTTGGATATTGAGCAAAATGATTATTGATATCGTATTCAAACCACCTCCAAAAATGTCCACTCTTCAGCTATATCTTGTACTCATGCCAATATTATCTGGTGTATAGTTTTTGTGTTATTAAATACCAAAATTAACAAATATTTTTAACACCTAGTAGTTTTTTTGAAATAATATTTTTGAGAATGGATTTTACTAATTTGCAACCAAAAAATGAATATGCAATAAGACTACTTGCATAACATATTCAAATTTAGACGGATATTTTCTCTTCTGAAACCTAGTGAAGAGTTATTTTTCTCACCTGTTCTTATGAATACATTTTCAATACCAAAAATGCCATTCGCACACATTAGTTGTTGCTAGGTCTGGCAAGCCTCCAGCAAGCTATTAGGTTGTTAAGAGCATCCTTTGTCAGACAGAATAGTATGCATGCAATTTGCATTTATTATGAAACTAGTCTGAAGGTAAAATATGCCCAAGTCTGATTTCCAGACATTTAGATTAACCCGTCTTTATATTGATACGGAAACTATTATCTTCAGTCAACTGCTTTCAGCAATACTAGAGTCTTGATTTAAAGTGATAGGCTAACATTGTGGAGCTTCAATTTAAAAAATTGTCAAACTTTGATATCTGAGCTACATAGTAGTGTTCAAATGGACAAATAAACACCCTAGAATACAAAAGTTTGGAAAGTTACACTGCCAATGGCAAGTTATACATGAATAAACAATAAAACTCGGGGCGAGTTTTATTAACCTAGGTGTACACACAGTAAGTCTATGGAATGAAATGGGCAAGTGAATCCCGTCAACTTACGATTTTCACTTTTTTAAAGCACTAAATAATCATTTTGAAATACAATTTTTTCAGGGCTTCATTTTTAGACCTCATCAAAGACACTGGGAGCATGGGGAATCATGCGGCTCAGATTTGTTTAACTGTGGTAAATGTTACCCAATACCTTTAAGGCGGAACGAGTGTCTCCGGAAGGTAAAAAAAAAAAAAAAGTCGGAGAGAGGTAAAAAAAATGCCTGGTCTGGAACTGAGACTACATATGCCCATTAGCTACATGTACACTGCAACATACACGCACCAACAAATTCTAAAATATCTAAAAAACGAAAGCATATTTTGCATTTCTGACTTTGGAAATGATTTCAGCACAAAATTTTAGTCTAGAAAATATATCTTTCGTTATGAAAACAAACTTCATATTTTGTTTGTATTTTGGCGGTCAGTGGTGGTAAAACATCGGACCTTGTCCTAGATAGTTACGTAACCATCTCGATAAAACTTTCATAGAACAGCCTTCCGGTTGCTAACAACCGGTTTTTCCCTCCGTTGTTAAAGCCTCGTTTACACTATGTTCCCGGTGGCCACGGCAACCACGTTTCAGGCCACCCTAGACAAAACGGGATGGACGTGAGACCAAGCGGGAGGACGGGCTGGGCAAACGTGACAGTCCGTTTTGCCGTGGATTCCGGACCAGATTTTTTAACCGTCAAAAAATTTGCCACGGTAGTTAATGGTGAGGATGAGAAACCTAGTAGGCCGTAGGAAAAGAGGGGAACAGAATAAAACTCGACAGTACGTTATAGGCCGTAACAGTACTTGGAGGTGATCCGTAGTGGGTCTTTCCACGTGGTCTCACGTCCATCCCGTTTTGTCCACGGTGGCCTGAAACGTGGTTGCCGTGGCCGCCGGGAACATAGTGTAAACGCGGCATCAGCAACATTAATTGGATTACGTAACAGGACGCCGTGGACATTGCTTTGCATCAAGTCAACTCCAGGAAAAGGCCGAATTTGAAATAGTCCGTGTCTGGAAATGATGCGCTCGTTTTTCAAAGTATCGTGTATATACATGTTGTGTTGAGTGTTAATTTTATTGTAGCGAAAAAAACAACAACAGGAAAAGCTACAAGAAAATCAAATGATTAACACCCGAGATATAAATTTAGAAAGAATTGTCCGGTAAATGGAAGAGCCGTGCGTCACAGAGAGGCTGTTTGTTATGAAAGTTACGTAAGTGGGCTAAAAAGGCCTTAGCAACCAGAAGGCTGCGAAACCGTAATTTACATGTTTTCTTGACAGAAAGTCACGCAAATCCGTTATGAATGCCAACCCGTGCGTACATTGCAGGTTTCATTGCGATTAACGAGCGATGCTTAAGCTGATTATCTGAGCCTGAAACCGGTTATTTGTTCATTTAACTTTATGAAGAACTATTTTTTTAAGAATCCTTGCAAGTACGGGCAAACGATGGCAAGGTCCAATAGAAGACAGTTCGTAATCAGCATTTCAAAAAAAATGCTACATGTTTTTGAAGAGACGATATGGCCCTTACAGTGAGGCATCTGAAATTAATTGCTTTTGTGACATGCTGTTTAGAAAAATAACTTCGCCTGTAAAATTCCTGGATAAGCATCTCGTGCATGCATTATTATCACGCAGGTTTCACGTTGAGCTGTCTAGACTGTAGGGCTTTGACCAAATAACTATCTAGAAAAAGGTTTCGTAGTCTCCAGAGTGGTATTGAAAAATATCATTACAAATTGATCAAGATGATGTTGCTGATGAGAAACACATTTGTTCTCCAAGTTTTATTTGCGCATTGAAGAGATAATCAACTAATTAGTGAGGCAAGTTCTGAGTCCCATTCGTAGAAGAAAATTTCACCGCCAAAATTACAAGGTAGCGATTTCACTAATATTATGAATGCCTGTGGCTCTACATTTATGCACATCGGAATGTAATGGTAAAGGTATTCTTTTGAATGAATCTAACTAATGCTATTTACGTAGTCCTCAATTATTTAAAGAATGGTTGTGCCTCACCAAAGTTCAGTTTTCAGTTTTCGAACATCTGCGGATTCACAAAAGCATTGTGACTACATAAGTTGTCAAGCACTCCCTAGTCTGCGAACGAGGATATGACGGAGTGAACTTCCGGCCACGTAATTTCTTTTTGCACGCGTCGAAAGTCCCCAGTAATTTGGACAATGATAAAATGTACTTGGTCATGACATTATAAATGACCGTATAGTAATTAATTAGATTTCTCGAAAAAGCGCAAAACGTATTTTTGGAGAACAAACGTGGAATGGGATTTTAGTAATATTTGGATAATCATCACTGGGAATTTGTAAAATACCAATGATGGGACTACGAAAAGTCACGATAATTATGAGGCCTTGCTCTACAGTCCATTCATAATATATCACCGCGCTTATGGTAAAGGTGTGATACGTCCGCTCCAATTCCACACATTTGGTATTACTCCTCGATTCTAGGATACATTTATTTTGAATCAGTTTGGAGTTTCAATTTGCGCATGTGCTGTGCATATGCAAAAGAAAGGATATTCGTACAATACTTGTGTAAGCAAACATTTGACAAACTGGATAGCTCAATACAAAAGGTATGTAATAAATTATGCATGCAAGGGATGCATATTCAGGAATTGGGACAGTTGAAGGTGTCAAATAATTTTGGTGGTCGAATGGATGAAAACATTTATTTATAAATATAGCCTCCACGATCAAATTTCATTTGGAGGTCAAGTGCCTCCCAAAACCTCCCAATCTGACGCCGGTGATTATTGCAACCATGACTTCAAGAAAGATTGCCCTCAAATGCCTCGCTATATAGAAGACATATCCAGTCCTCAAAGATACAGTCCTGGACAAAAGTTTGGAATAATGGTTATTTCTTTGCGTAGCCCTATTTTAAAGTGCAGATTTCTTACAAATAATGATCAATTACCCATGCAGAACATAATACGTTCAAATGAACTTCACTCAGGGGCGGCGCTGGGGTAAAATTTAAGGAGGGACGAAATCCGTCGGGGAAAATTTTACTGCCGAAAAAAAAAATGTTTGTCAAAATGTAAGCCCAACAGCGTCAGACAAGCGGGGGCAGGTGGCTAGCGAAGACAAAAAGCTCGCCATTTTTTTGAATAGCAAAATAAACTAGAATAGGAGGGCGATATTTTCGAAAAACAGTAAAATTCCCGTCATTTTAATAATAAAATAGGGGTGGCCGCCCACCCCTGACCCCCTTGTGGCGCTGCCCCTGTCTCTACTTCAGGACAAGAAATCATTTCCTGATGTGACTGAAAACTGCATTTGGTAGAAAAATATATTCCAAACTTTTGTCCATGACTGTATATGAGGTCAATGTTCCAAGGACTAACTCCGAACTGGCTTCATTATTGTCTGAAAAAAAAAATCAGATTTGGAAATTGTATTCAATGTAAACACCGATAAGATCTTTTGTGCATAACTTTCCCCCACGTTATTACAAGTCTCTTTATTCAAAATCTGCAAAATCTCGTTATTGAAAATCTGCGTTTTCTATACAATCAAGGACAACATTTGTGAAACATTTATTGCAATTGGAAGCAATGTATTTGAAACCAGTATTATTATTCCGATATTTCACGGTTTTATCTATACTTGCAAGTAGAAGTTTTCTTTGTGTTAGGTAAAATACATCGAAGTGATTTCCACAAGCCGAAGAGGGTACCATATCTGCCATTGATACAATCCAAGACCTGCGTATCCAGCTAGCAGAAAATTTGGGGCCCCTCTGGGTTTTAACTGGGATGGCTGGGACCCATCATCGAAACTCCATGAGACTCCATAATTATGGGCAATTTGATACCAAATCAACTCATATTGGCCCGACATAGATCCCATATAGGCAATTTGATCCCAGATCAACACATATTGGCCCCACATAGATCCCAAATAGGCAATTTGATCCCAGGTCAACACATATTGGCCCCACATAGATCCCATATAGGCAATTTGATCCCAGATCAACTCATATTGACCCCACATAGATCCCAAATAGGCAATTTGATACCCAATCAACACATATTGGCCCCACATAAATCCCATATGGGCAATTTGATACCAAATCAACTCATATTGGCCCCACATAGATCCCAAATAGGCAATTTGATCCCAGATCAACACATATTGGCCCCATAGATCCCATATAGGCAATTTGATCCCAGATCAACACATATTGGCCCCACATAGATCCCAAATAGGCAATTTGATCCCAGATCAACACATATTGGCCCCACAAAGATCCCATATAGGCAATTTGATCCCAGATCAACACATATTGGCCCCACATAGATCCCATTATGGGCAATTTGACAAGTATACAACCCCAGACAACACATAAGGGTCCCACACAGATCACATATTATATGTAATGTGACAAGTAATCAGTCCAGAACAACATGGGCCCCACACATATCACATATGGACAATTTGACAAGTAATCAACCCAGAACAAGACATTGGGGTCCCACACATATCACACATGGACAATGTACAGCCCAGAACAGCGGACACGTGCCCCACGTAGGTCCCATATGGGCAATATGACAAGAAATCAGCCAAACAACACAAATGGAACCCACGTAGATCCCATAATGGACAATTTGACTAGTAATCAACCCAGAACAACACATAATGGGTCCCATTTGATGTGGGCTATTTGATGGATAAAATCGCATACTTTTACATGGGCTGGGCCCAGATGGGTCCTGCATGTATCCCACACGGAATGTGACTTATGAATATCCATGAACTAGTTACTATATCCATCAGGGAGGAATGGACGCAATTAGTCCCTGCATTGTTTTATGAAAGTGGGCCCCATACAGGCTTATACATAATCCATATGGGCTGCCCAGATGGTTTCCATACGTCAGCCCAGTTGTAAACCCATATGGGGCCCATGTAAATTTGCTGATTGGGAAGATATCCAATCTGGGTCCCAGATGGCCCATCTGGACTCATTATGGGCCCCACGCCCCACAGCCCACATGTAACCCACACAAGAAATCAAATCTGGGTCCCTGACAATTCATCTAAGCTCCATATGGGCCTTATGTCCCACAGTCCACATATAACCCCCACAAAACCCGCATGGCCATCTGTGACCCAGATAATGCCAACGGTGCAAATGGAATATGGGTCCCATATGTGGCATCTATGCCCCACATTGACCCATCTGGGTACCATATGGGCAGCTCATATGGAACCATTATTTGCATCCCGGTTTTGCCCAAATGGTACCCAGATAGGCCCTATACAGTGTGTATCAAAAAAAAGTAGACACTTAGAAACAAATTTATTACGCAAAAATGTCATGATCTAGAGATTGTTTTTTGATATGAATATTTTACCTTGGACCTATGCTATCTGATGATGCTGTTGTTATTGAAGGTATTTCACGCTTGAGTGAGCACAACCCGCTTTTGTGCAATCGTCTAAAAATGCATTTTCGCACAGATTTGTGTTCTTATAGTCAATGTTTAATGACTCATAGACTGGTGCTGCAGAAGCTCTCAACTGATGTGCACAAGTATTCAATCATCAGCATGCACAGAGAAGAGGTAATATCAATTTTGTGGAAAGAAAGACAAAAATGAAGCAATGATTCAGATATACCCCCTAAGAAAACGAAGAAAATGTTGTGTTTGTAAGATGAACTGTGAATTGAAAAAATTGCATTCTCTTCGTTTTTAGGGGTGGGGGTTGGTTGTATCTGAATAATTTTTTTTTGGCTTCGTTTTTTAATCCTCAGCATGCTCAGAGAAGAGGTAATATCAATTCTGTGACAAGAAAGTCAAAATGAAGCAATAATTCAGATACAACCCACCCCCACCTCCTAAACAAGAAGAAAATGTCATTTTGTCAAATTACACGCCATCTTGCAAACATGGCATTTTTCTTTATTAGGGGTATATCTGAATCATTGCTTCATTTCTGTCTTTTTGTCACAAATTGATATTAACTCTTCTCTGAGCATGCTGAGGATTGAATACTTGTGCACATCAGTTGAGAGCTCCTGCAGCACCGGTCTGTGAGGCATTAAACATTGACTATAAGAACACAATTCTGTGCACAGAAGCATTTTTGGTTGATTGAACAAAAGCGGGTTGTGCTCACTCATGCGTGAAATATTTTTAATACCAACAATGTCATCAGATAGCTTAGGTCCAAGGTAAATTATATATATCAAAAAATAATCTCAAAATTACGAAATATTTTTTTAATAATTTTTTTTCTAAGTGTCTACTTTTTTTGATACACGCTGTATTTTGGCAACCTGGGTACTGTCACAAGCAACCTAGAACACTTCCAACAGCCGCTTGTACAACATGCATTCCTTGCATACACACAACCAACCACAGCAATAATGACAACTTTGCAAACCAGAAGTGCGATGAATGCTCCTGCCTCGGCAGCCTGTATTAGTCTCTCCTCCAAAACTAATGGGCTCCATTTGATGTTGGGCTTATTTGATGGATCAAAATCGCATTCTTTTACATGGGTGGGCCAGATAGGAGTCTGACTGTATTCCACAGGAATGTGACTTTATGAATTCTATTGAATAGTTTACTATAATCATCAGGGGAGGAATGGACGCAATTAGTCCCATGCATGTTTTATGGAAAGTGTGGGCCATAAGCTTATACATTAATATATGGGTGCCCAGGAATGCGTTTTCCATACGTCAGCCCGTTTGTATTTGTAAACCTATGGAGGCCCATGTAAATTTGCTGATTGGGAAAGAGTATCCAATCTGGTCCAAGATGGCCAATCTGACTCATTATGGGCACCACGCCCACAGCCATCATGTAACCCACACAAGAAATCAATCTGGGTCCTGACAATTATTAACGATCCATATGCAGGCCTTATGTCCCACAGTTCCACATATAACGCCCACAAACCGCATATGGCATACTGTGACAGATAATGCAACGGTGTGCAAATGGATCATGGGTCCATATGTTGGTATCTATGCCCAATTTGACCCATATCTGGGTACACTATGGGCAGCTTCATATGACCAATTATTTGTTCCGGATTTATGCCACAATGGTACCCAGATAGAGCCTAAGCCGTGTGCTATCAAAAAAAGTAGACACTTAGAACAATTTATACGCAAAAATGTACATGATCTAGAGATTGTCTTTTTGATATGAATATTTTTCCTTGGACTATGCTATCTGATGATGCTGTTGTTATTGAAGGTATTTGCACGCTTGACGTGAGCACAACCGCTTTTGTGCAATCGTTTAAAATGATTTTACGCACAGTTTGTGTTTTATAGTCGAATGTTTAATGACTCATAGACTGGTGCTGCGAAGCTCTCAACTGATTGCACAAGTATTCAATCAATCAGCATGCACAGAGAAGAAGGTATATCAATTTTGTGGAAAAGAAAGACAAAATGAAGCAATGATTCAGATATACCCCTAAGAAAACGAAGAAAATGTTTGTTTTGTAGATGAAGTGTGAATTGAAAAAAATTGATTCTCTTCGTTTTTAGGGGTGGGAGTTGGTTGTATCTGAATAATTTTTTTTTGGCTTCGTTTTTTATCTCAGATTGCTCAGAGAGAGGTAATATCAAATCTGTGACAAGAAAGTCAAATGAAGCTATAATTCAGATAGCACCACCCCCACCCCGCTAAACAGCAGAGAAAATGTTTCATTTTAGTCAATTACACGCCATCTTGCAAACATGGCTTTTTTTTCTTTATTAGGGGGTATTATCTGAATCACTTGCATTATTTCTGTCTTTATGTCAAATTGATATTAACTTTTCTGAGATGCTGAGGATTTGAATATTGTGCACATCAGTTAGAGCCTCTGCGAGACCGGTCTTGTGAGGCTATAAACCATGGACTATAAGAACACAATTCTGTGACAGGAAGGCTTTTTTGTGCTTGATTTGAACAAGAGGGGTTTGTGATCACATCACATGCGTGAGAATATTTTTATCCAAAAAAAAAACAATCTTCGCATATCAGATGCCTTAGCGTTCCAAGCGTAATTATTACTATTATCAAAAAAATATCTAAATACGAAATATTTTTTTCGTATAATTTTTTTTCTAAGTTGTCTTTTTTTTGTACCGTGTATTTTGGCAACTGTGGTACTGTCACAAGCAACCTAAGAACCACTTCCAAAGCGCTGTAACATTCATTTCCTTGTATACACAAACCAACCACCAGCAAATAATGGACAACTTTGCAAACCAGAAGTGCGAATGAATGCTTCCTGCTCCCGGCAGCCTGTATTGTGCTCTCCTCCAGTCTATTCAAATATAGCAGTTCTCGTTAACAGATTTCCCCCTTAAAAAAGTTTCGCATCTTTATGCAAAAATTTTTAATCACTATGACGGATATGCTTTAAAGGGCAGTTATCAGATATTAACACTTTTGATATCTATCACAATTTCCTTTCACAGCATGCTCATGGGATTACAATAACAATGGTGATTCACTTACGTTCTTCCGACACTGTTCATACAGAAACCTTTCTGTAATTGTTCGAAGAAAATATTGTTATCAGACAAAATCACTGTACACGATATGCGTTTGTAATTTTGGTGAAATTGTCTGTGACATAAGAATTGTCTCAGCACAAATGTTAATCACTTTATATTGATTAGCCATCATTAAATTGAATTCTTTCACGCTTTCTGTAGATTATACAAGTTATGACATGTATTAATATGAATGCATCTGTCTTCATAAAATGAAAACTATATTAACGTACATTGTCGTGTGCACGGAAATATTTAACCTATTGTGTTGCCTCAAAACATTCCTAAGTTAGGTAATAATAACATCATGTAAAATTGCAAAGAAATGTCAACAATATTCATCATTTCACTTTTGATGTCGAGATAATTGAAGATAATGTTGAACAAACTAAATAGTGTTTCCAATTATTTTATTCGTTTTTTTTTAAAAACCTTTTGTGATTTACGGAATGCCAAAATCTGATATTTTTTTTTGAATTTTGTTTGACAAAATCTGTCATTCACTGATATTACTGTTAAACAAGGTTCTATACAATATAAACATTGTAAATGCAATAGTTCATACGCAAATGTCTGTATGACAAAAGCTTTCAGTTTGTTCCTTTCTTTTAACAAACAACTGCTTGCATAAGGACACTTTTCCTTTCTTCGAATCACACTTTACTTAAACATATCAGAACGTTAATTCACACGTTCCATTACTAATAACAAAGTTACAGCGGCATTGTTTACATTGTCAAAGCGTTACACACCGCGAGCAAGCCGTCTCGAGGACGGCATTGCTTTTCTTTTACAGATAGGTATGCAGTCCGTTTTGCCAGAGCCAGGCCTCCACCGCACAACACTCTGGTTGTTGACTATGTTTTGTCATCTTATTCGAGCAAATGTCACGCGGTTCCGGTCGGCTCGGATTCGGTGTTCGGTTAATGAGGTCCGTGACGTACTTTCACTGGAATTTGGTATGGCTCAATCTACATCGAATGTTGCCAAGCTGAAATCAGGAGCCGAGTTGTCTCTTTTTCAACAGTTAGAGTAGTTTCTCTGGTGCGGTTTGAATTTTAGAATGTGCACA